>JAXIVJ010007851.1:17500-58487 GCA_036785665.1 Chirona hameri
CAGTGTATAACCGCAGTGACAGTGTATGGCCGCAGTGACAGTGTGTATGACCGCAGTGACAGTGTGTATGACAGTGTATGACCGCAGTGACAGTGTATCGCCGCAGTGACAGTGTGTATGACCGCAATGGCAGTGTGTATGACCGCAGTGACAGTGTATATGACCGCAGTGACAGTGTGTATGACCACAGTGACAGTGTGTATGCCAGTGTATAACCGCAGTGACAGTGTATGGCCGCAGTGACAGTGTGTATGACCGCAGTGACAGTGTGTATGACCGCAGTGACAGTGTGTATGACCGCAGTGACAGTGTGTCATGAACGCAGTGACAGTGTGTATGACCGCCAGTGACAGTGTGTAGGACCGCAGTGACAGTGGGCATGACCGCAGTGGACAGTGTGTATGACCGCAGTGACAGTGTGTATGACCGCAGTGACAGTGTGTATTCCCGCAGGTGACAGTGTGTATGCCCGCAGTGACAGTGTGTATGACCGCAGTGACAGTGTGTATGACAGCGTATGACCGCAGTGACAGTGTGTGTGACAATGTATGACCGCAGTGACAGTGTGTATGACAGCGTATGGCCGCAGTGACAATGTGTATGACAGTGTATGACCGCAGTGACAGTGTGTATGACCGCAGTGACAGTGTACATGACAGCGTATGACCGCAGTGACAGTGTGTATGCCAGTGTTTGACCGCAGTGACAGTGTGTATGACCGCAGTGACAGTGTGTATGACAGCGTATGACCGCAGTGACAGTGTGTATGACAGTGTGTATGACCGCAGTGACGGTATGTATGACCGCAGTGACAGTGTATATGACAGCGTATGACCGCAGTGACAGTGTGTATGACAGCGTATGACCGCAGTGACAGTGGGTATGACAGTGTGTATGACCGCAGTGACAGTGTGTATGACCCGCAGTGACAGTATATGACCGCAGTGACAGTATATGACCGCAGTGACAGTGTGTATTACCGCAGTGACAGTGTATGACCGCAGTGACAGTGTGTATGACAGTGTATGACCGCAGTGACAGTGTATGACCGCAGTGACAGTGTGTATGACCGCAGTGACAGTGTGTATAACCGCAGTGACAGTGTGTATGACCGCAGTGACAGATGTGTATGACCGCAGTGTCAGTGTGTATGACCGCAGTGACAGTATATGACCGCAGTGACAGTATATGACCGCAGTGGCAGTGTGTATGACCGCAGTGACAGTGTATGACCGAAGTGACAGTGTATGACCGCAGTGACAGTGTATGACCGCAGTGACAGTGTGTATGACCGCAGTGACAGTGTGTATGACCGCAGTGTCAGTGTGTATGCCCGCAGTGACAGTGTGTATGACCGCAGTGCATTACGCACTGTCATCACCGATACTGAATAATGTACAAGAGATACTGGATATAGCCGGAGATGTTCATCTAATTTGCCAACGCTATGGTGGAATGCACAATCCCTAATCCAGTAAATTATCAGTTGTACTGAGATGTTGTCTGTCTGTGGCGTTAACCCGCGAGTTACTGGGGTATATTTCATAACGCGACGTACTGGGGGGGGGGGGGGGGGGGGGGAGGGAAGGGGGGGGGGGGGGGCTATTTTTTGCCCCCCCCTCTGATCTCCGGAACTACAGGACCGAATGTAAAAATTCAAACGGCATTCGATAGCCCTTGGAAATTTATCGAGGGAAACATAATATTGTTGACCTCGGGGTCACCGATGACGTCATAGGTCAGGTCAAGTACAAAATGTTTGACCGTGTCAAAAGGTCACGATGGATGGAATTGTCGCGCAAAATTGCGATATTAAACGCATAAGCTGTCGATAAATCGGTATGATTCGTGTGTCTGACACTTCTAAGTACCTTTCTATGCTGTTTATGACCTTGGGTCAGGTCAAGGTCATCCGAGGTCACGAGGTCAAACTGCAGATTACGGTCATTAGGCGTTGTAACACATGTTTATGGGTTTGTTTTTCGTCTAGAACGCGAAAAATGACCTTAGAACATTGTTTGTTCCATATAAATAGAAGTAAAAAGCAAAAATGGAAATGCGTTTTTTATGCATGGTAATGCTGTGAGAAGTGGTCGATTTGTGTCATTTAAAGGTCATAACTCGGTCATTTTTAAAAAATATCAACTTTAAATTTGGTACACATATTCCCCGCATACGTCTCGATCACATATATTCCGGTTTTTGGATAATTCTGATTTTTTTCTTGAAAATTACAACAAACAAACAAAAATGTATTTGGATTTCTCAAAATTTTGAATTTCACAAAAACTAAAAAATCCGAGATAGCAGTTTGATATCCCGGTCTAATGTCAGTAATTTTATTGAAAACAATTTAGTTTTCCTCAAATATCGGACCTTCGCCAGCGTTTTCCGCAAACCATTATTTTGCAACAAAAGCCGAAGAACATGACATGACATGACGTCACTCTGACGTCATTTCCGGTTGAGCTATCATAGCTTAATATTTTTACTTTTGCTAACATGTGTAGAATTGATGTGAGAGAAGGTACTGCAAGTTTGGTGACGATAACGGTCTTCGTTTAGGAGTTATTGCAAAATAACAGGAGGGGGAGGGGGGGCAAAAAATAGCCCCCCGTAAGCGCGGGAGTGAATTTCCTTGTAAAGGTACCTATGTTGTGTGGAATACGGCTACTAGTATTAAGAAGGGTATTAGGTTCAGTAAAAACAAGTCCCAATGTTCTTCCTTTGTAGCTGGGGCATTCCACGACAGTTTGATATCCCGGTCTAATGTCAGTAATTTTATTGAAAACAATCTAGTTTTCCTCAAATATCGGACCTTTGCCAGCGTTTTCTGCAAACCATTATTTTGCAACAAAAGCCGAAGAACATGACGTCACTCTGACGTCATTTCCGGTTGAGCTATCATAGCCTCATATTTTTAGGACTCGGGAGGCCGCCAGTGAAATTAGCCTCCCCATATTGGGAGGCTGGATCCGCCAGTATGACCCCTAACATCCATCCATTGTCTGATCACCCTGCCACCTAGGCACACATCCACCCCACGAACACGTGAATAACTAACGCTGACACCGTCACTGACCGCAACCAGTGCGGCAGCCGGCAATCACACCGGCGCTATGGCTAAAGGTCATGACACAAACCGTGGTGGGGTCACACATGATGAGCTTTTAACTATGATGATGATGATGACGACGACGAATAACAATCACAATCATTCCTATGGTAACCTGTGCTCGGCAGCGAGGGCAGACCGGTACTGTCCTGCACTGGTGTCGATCGTACCGGGGTGCGTCGTACCTGATTCGAGGCGATGATCTGCGCGCCGCGGCACCTCCGCGTGTTGCAGGACCTCCTGTGGGGCGGACTGTTGGCCGCGCACATGGACGGCGCCTTGTCCACCATGGTGCCATCGTCCATCCGCTGCTGACAGCGCAGCTTCCGACTTTTGACGCCGCCACCGCACGAGCGAGAACACTGCCGCAGGGCATACACAAGTCAGGGGAGACACTGGTGCAGGGCAGAGGTCAGGGTGAAGAGGCCATCAGGGAAGCAATGGCGTACACGCAGAGGTGAGAGAAAAACACTGTCGACGGGTAAGTGAATGGAATTCGATTCACATAATTATTATAATCTGTGTAAATAATGACACATTTTCTCAACAAAATAATTTTTGTTCAACCATTTCCTCTCCAAGGCAATGCTGATTTGGGCCAAGTCCTTCATAACTATCTATCTCTTCAACAAATGCGTGTCCAACTCGCAAACAAGTATTCCACCTACTTCCATTAAGTCATCGCAACTTCGCGGAAAAGTCGCGTTCAATCACCGCTGCAGCACGACGCTGATACAGAACAGGCTTTCAACGCAAACTCGACCACGTCGCAACAGCCATGTTTTTCTCAACTCCCCAACTCCCCAACTGCGCGATGGCATGACAGGACAACTCGAACGGACAAAACGCCGACAACGGCTGGCTAATGGGACATTCGGGCTCGGCCAACGACGGCACAGCACCGTCCGGCGCGGGGCGAGCACGGGTCAGACGTCCGATGGCTGAAGGCAATGGCAGTGCAGGCCTGCCGGCCGGCCGGCAAGCCACGCGAGCTGCTGCTCGACCCAGGCAGGGAAATGCCAGCTGCATGACCGCGCCGAGTGGCAACTTGTCAAGATTCGGCCAGCCAAGTTTGATGGAGTGGCCAGACGGACGCATCCTGTCTGTCACCCCCCCTCGCCCCCCCCCCCTGGCTGGCAGAGCAGAGCTGCAGCGGAAACAGCGGCCCGGTCCGGATCGAAACTCTGCCGGTCCGGTTCCGCACAGAGTTCCTGTCAAGTGCCGCAGCTTTTTCGCCGAGATGCGGTGTCGCAAAGTTTGTGACGGTCACGGCCGGCCAGGGCCGCTTGTTGGTTTGTTGGTGCAGATATGACTCATGGAGGCTCAGCAAGTTGGCCAGTGACCCGGAGAGCCAGGATGTATCTAACCGGATCTAACCGGATCCAGAAGCCGAACATCAGGACTAACATCCATCAAACTGATAACTGGGGCGGTTAATTCTACAGTTGTTTCCACCACAGTCACGTGGCCGCTGAACTAAACCGGACACTCTCTACTGCCTTTACCGTTCCTCCTGTTCTTAAAGGGAATAGGTCACCTTGGAAGTTGTCTTGAAATTCAACCATACGGGGCATGTTGAGCTCAAAACTACGAATATGACTTTGGTTTGGACAACTGATGGACATATGTGGAGAAAGAAGTAAGTTTCTCTTTCTATTTCACGAAAAATCGTAGATAGCAGCTGGTGTTCTGGCTCCGCCCCGCTCCGCCTGACGCCAAGTACAGTCGCTGACAAGGGGCCGCCGCGCCGCCCGGGCAGCTGAGCGGATATTAACGAACCGTCGTGATCAGAGACTACGTGCCAGAGAGTGTACCTGCCTCCGGCAGCGAACGTGCATGTCCCGATCGGGGCCCGGAACAGAGGGCATGAAACCGAGCCCACTAGTCCTGTGTCGAAATTACTTAACGTAGGGAGGTAATTCTTTAACCACAACCCATTTTTAGATCTGCTCTACAAATCTTCTATCTCAGTCCAAAACCCCATGTTAAAGGTGAACTATTCCCTTCAATGTTCCTCTTGCCTTTACTGTTCTTCCTGTTGTTACTGTTCTTCTGTTGATTTGTACTGTTGTATTTCTATGGTACTACTCCTCTCCTGTTCTTCCTGTACTGTTTATTCTGCATAAGCAACGTCCCACTCACTTTACTCCAGGCCTAATGCTGCCAGCGGGGCCAACATGTGACGTCACACCAACTCACCTCGCTCCAGGTCTCTGGCTGCCAGCGGGGCCAACATGTGACGTCACACCAACTCACCTCGCTCCAGGTCTCTGGCTGCCAGCGCGGCGGACATGTGACGTCACACCAACTCACCTCGCTCCAGGTCTCTGGCTGCCAGCGCGGCGGACATGTGACGTCACACCAACTCACCTCGCTCCAGGTCTCTGGCTGCCAGCGCGGCGGACAGATGATCAGGCTACAGAGCTGGTTGTCTGCCGGCCGGGGTGCGGCACACTCCGAGTCGTCCACCGTCAGAGTGTTTCCGTCTCCACGAGCCAGCTCGTGGATGCAGCTCACCTCCCGGTTCTGGATACCTGTGGGAAGCGAGGGCAGAGGTCGCTGGTTAGGATACGATGACACCTGATGATGATGATGATGATGATAATGATGATGATGATGATGATGATGGCGGAGGCAGAGGTCGCTGGTTAGGATACGATGACACCTGATGATGATGATGATGATGATGATGATGATGATGATGATGATGATGATGATGATGATGGCGGAGGCAGAGGTCGCTGGTTAGGATACGATGACACCTGATGATGATGATGATGATGATGATGATGATGATGATGATGATGATGATGATGATGGCGGAGGCAGAGGTCGCTGGTTAGGATACGATGACACCTGATGATGATGATGATGATGATAATGATGATGATGATGATGATGATGATGATGATGATGATGATGATCATCATGATGATGATGATCATGATGATGATGATGGCGGAGGCAGAGGTCGCTGGTTAGGATACGATGACACCTGATGATGATGATGATGATGATAATGATGATGATGATGATGATGATGATGATGATGATGGCGGAGGCAGAGGTCGCTGGTTAGGATACGATGACACCTGATGATGATGATGATGATGATGATAATGATGATGATGATGATGATGATGATGATGATGATGATGATGGCGGAGGCAGAGGTCGCTGGTTAGGATACGATGACACCTGATGATGATGATGATGATGATGATGATGATGATGATGATGATGATGATGATGATGATGATGATGATGATGATGATGATGATGATGATGATGACGGCGGAGGCAGAGGTCGCTGGTTAGGATACGATGACACCTGATGATGATGATGATGATGATAATGATGATGATGATGATGATGATGATGATGATGATGATGGCGGAGGCAGAGGTCGCTGGTTAGGATACGATGACACCTGATGATGATGATGATGATGATGATGATGATGATGATGATGATGATGATGATGATGATGATGATGATGATGATGATGATGATGATGATGATGGCGGAGGCAGAGGTCGCTGGTTAGGATACGATGACACCTGATGATGATGATGATGATGATGATGATGATGATGATGATGATGATGATGATGATGGCCGGAAGCGTGGTCGCTGGTTAGGATACGATGACACCTGATGATGATGATGATGATGATGATGATGATGATGATGATGATGATGATGATGATGATGATGATGATGATGATGATGATGATGATGATGATGATGATGATGATGATGATGATGATGATGATGATGATGATGATGATGATGATGATGATGATGATGATGATGATGATGATGATGATGATGGCGGAGGCAGAGGTCGCTGGTTAGGATACGATGACACCTGATGATGATGATGATGATGATGATGATGATGATGATGATGATGATGATGATGATGATGATGATGATGATGATGATGATGATGATGATGATGATGATGATGATGATGATGATGATGATGATGATGATGATGATGATGATGATGGCGGAGGCAGAGGTCGCTGGTTAGGATACGATGACACCTGATGATGATGATGATGATAATGATGATGATGATGATGATGATGATGATGATGATGATGATGATGATGATGATGATGATGATGATGATGATGATGATGATGATGATGATGATGATGGCGGAGGCAGAGGTCGCTGGTTAGGATACGATGACACCTGATGATGATGATGATGATGATGATGATGATGATGATGATGATGATGATGATGATGATGATGATGATGATGATGATGATGATGATGATGATGATGATGGCGGAGGCAGAGGTCGCTGGTTAGGATACGATGACACCTGATGATGATAATGATGATGATGATGATGATGATGATGATGATGATGATGATGGCGGAGGCAGAGGTCGCTGGTTAGGATACGATGACACCTGATGATGATAATGATGATGGCCGGAAGCAGTGGTCGCGAGTTAGAGTACGGTGACTGCCGGCGGCCGAGGTGGTGAAGGCGCCGCAAGGGACGATCGTGAAGAAACGGGAAGACTAGACCAGTGACCACACCGCGTCTCAAGACGAATAGCGGAAGAGGAAACAACGATGATCTGATGGGACACGTGGACGGTTCTTTGAAATGACACATTTGTATTGACATTTATAGTTGGTGGAATTGGCGGAGTCGTGTGGTGGGTATTGGCGAATGTCGGCAACTGTCACCAGCACGAAGAAAGACAGTGGCTGCTGGAACCAAACCATCAACCATCCCATCTGCTAAAAGCAACAAGGGATTTCCCAACAATCTGCCGCCCCCGCCGCCATCCGGCCGTGGTTCTGGCGGATGTAGCGCGCCTGTGTGGCCCGCTGGTGTCATATGAGGACACCAGCGGGCCGGCGGGCCGCGGCGGCGCCGTTATTGCCGCAAAGTTGACGTCAATCCATCATGGCGTCTGAGTGACGGCGTCAGCTGGCGTCCCGTTCGGCCGCCGCTGACGCCGCTGACGCCGCTACTGTGTCGCTGTCGCTCAGCAACAGCGCATCACGAGCAGCGTCAGACATGGTGGCAGCTGCCACAGGGCCACAAATAAAAATGTTGTGTGATTTGTATTCGGGAAATTATGCTTTGTACTGTTTATGGCGCGTTTTGTCATGTTCCGGGTCTGGGGAATCCCTGATTCGTGACGTCATGGCGTGACTGGGGGGTCGACAGGTGTTATGACGGCAAGCACTGGCTGTTCATGGGCGCAGCAGGACCATTACAGAGATGGCGTGCATGTTGTGACGTCCCATTGAGTGTTGCACTGACGTAATGCGTCCGCCCGCGACGGCCACGAAAAGACCGCTGCGGCTTCATGGAAACAGCTCAGCTAGATAAATGGTATGGTGTGATACCGGACGACAAATTAACTACTTTCTCGTCCGTGTTCTTCTTTGATTTTTTTCTTCTTCTCAAAATAAAGTATGCTATGGGGCTCAAAGGATTGCCAGTGGTATCGACAGATATATCACAGATAGCACAGATATATCACAGATAGCACAGATATATCACAGATAGCACAGATATATCACAGATAGCACAGATATATCACAGATAGCAAAGATATATCACAGATAGCACGGATATATCACAGATAGCACAGATATATCACAGATAGCACAGATATATCACAGATAGCACAGATATATCACAGATAGCACAGATATATCACAGATAGCACAGATATATCACAGATAGCACAGATATATCACAGATAGCACAGATATATCACAGATAGCACAGATATATCACAGATAGCACAGATATATCACAGATAGCACAGATATATCACAGATAGCACATATATATCACAGATAGCACAGATATATCACAGATAGCACAGATATATCACAGATAGCACAGATATATCACAGATAGCACAGATATATCACATATATCGACAGATATGTCACAGATAGCACATATATATCACAGATAGCACAGATATATCACAGATAGCACAGATATATCACAGATAGCACAGATATATCAGCGTCGCACATGTGCTAATAGGCCAATCAAGCCTTGGCATCGGAAGTAGCTACCTAATAAACACATACGAGGTCGTAAGTGACTCGTAACGTCGCATCCACGTCGTCGTAAAGTCGACCTCCAAACGACATTTGCAATTAACATTGCACGACTAAATGAACAGCGAGTGTTGCTCCACTCAATTAGATCAAAATAATTCCCGATTTGTCATACTAAGACGCACCATAACATCTCGACGCAGCGGGAGGGGGGGGGGGGGGGAGGGGGGGGGGAGGGGGGTCGCAGCACAGCTTGCCTTCAGTGCCACAGTTCAAACGCTGACGTAAGCCGCGGTGTCGGCAAACCCCGGCTGCCCCAGCTGCCAGGGCACCGTGTCGGCGCCATCGTTTAGGACACCCCTGTCCGAAATGGCAGCTGTCACGTGGTGCTGCCGACTGATGCTCGGTTCGACTAGGCACCATATCCGTGGGTATGATGCGGTCAATTCGGATACATTGCTTTCTCCAGGGCCCTCCTCCTTCTACCGTCAAGGATATGATTACCCCTTTGGAACCCCTCACCATCGTGCAGACAGTAGTTCTCGGCTTCAAGCTATGCGGTACAGCATAACTTCAGGCGTTTACTACTAGTGCCATCTAGGGACAGGAATAAAAAAGTAGCTGTAGTAGCTGTTGCTGTTGTTTGGGAATGTTTCACTTTTCTGAAAGTTGTCAAATATACGCTGGTTGTAGTAGACAATATGAAGTAAGTGCTTCTGAAAACGATGGTGATATTTTTCACTCGAAAAGTCACTTAACTTTATACAAATTAAGTTTTTAGATTTGGGCGAATGACGTCATTATTGAGCTATAGCCCGCCGCTGATTGGCTGACAAAGTGAGATTGGCTGAAAAAGTGTCTGTCAGTCAATCAGCGCCTGTACCAGCCTGGAGTCATTTTGCAAATGATAAATTAAACTGTTTAAAAACGGTTAAGTTTTTGGAAAAATGACCTTAGTAATTTATACATTTCAATAACGGTCCAAGATAATGGCTATCTCAGTTTAAAACTAATACAAAGGTGAAACATTCCCTTTAAAGGGATTATACGGGTTTCCGTCCTGACAGGAAATTCACTCTTTTGCAGTTGTATGAGCTTTAAACACGTTTAAGACACATAACAGGGACCTCAATGCTCATTTAGTCTATTATTTCAGCAATTATCAGCGTTAAAACTTTGGCGTTTTTCGAGACTTGTATCAGATGAGTACTTGATCGGCATAACTGTCCATCACTTTTATCTTGGAATCAATTTTAGAGTTTTGAATTATCAGCCAGCCCTACACTGGATTACAAAATGATTATGCAACTCAAAACTTACGGGACTCTTTATTACTACACACTGTTCCTTCAGGTTTTGTGTTTTTTGTCTGTGATTTTCTTATCTCTGGCCGGAAGCGTTGAGAATTTGGCGGTGGCGTATTCATTTTTTGGCATGAAAATTAATGCAAAATATCGAATTTTATGGGAAAAACTAGGTAACTGCTGCTGTCGTTGGAACATTTTGTTTTCTTCAAATATTGCTTATTTTACCGAAAATATGCCATAAGTAAGGTGTTTTTATTAGCATAAGAGAGATGACTGGCTCTGCTTCAGCTGGTCCTGCAGAAAGTACGCGGTGGCATCACCGCGCACTTTTAAATGTTCTTACGTGCAGAAGAGGTCATTTCCATAAAATGTGGCTACCGTGGGACTTCTCCCCCTTTATAAGTACGTTTTACTATGTAACTCAATTATTCTGTGAAACCTCGTATAATCCCTTTAAAGGAGTTGTTCCAAGCGGATAACAACACAGAAAACGTAACACAAAGCTGAATATCATGTTGGTTTTCTGTCCATTGTGTTAATGTGTGATAGTGAGCCAGAAACTGGGATAGATATACGTGTATTGCGCACCATCATCAAACGAATCGGCTGCCTAATTTCTCACTTAGCTGCTCAATCACTATTATTCCGGCCGAAGGATTCATTACTTTAAGTAGGGTAATTGGGAATATGAGAATGTATACATTTAAAATCGCTGCTATTTAGAATCGATAAATGCAAAGATGCCATCAATACGCGCTCCGGGATCTGTAGCAACTTAACGCTCTCGATGAAAGAAAACATCCTTGTCACGTTTCCAAGCTGCAACCGAAGTGAAATCCTTATTAATTCTCCATCATCCGTTTCCTATTCCACAACACCCGCGAAGTCTTGACCCCTCAATGTCAGTCTATCTACCACCCGAGACCACGCTTCTGGCACAACCCCCCCCCTCCCCTCTGCATTCGGTCAGCTCGGAAGGCTCGGCACGCGCCCGCCGAAGCACCACTCATTCTCGGCCTGTCACGCTTCATCTGGGAGATTGAAGGCGCACTCACACACAGACACACAAGTCCGGCCTCATCCGATCCACACAGAAACAAATGTTCGTGCTTTCCGATTCGTCGAGTATGTAAACAGACATCAAATCGGTCATTTTTCAATGGTGGAATTGAGACCGAGCCAGTGAATTGGTATTTCTTATAATTTTGAATTTGTAAAGCCCACAAAGGGAACGACAGAGAAGCCTTGTAATAATTTCTAACATCTAAACAATATCTGGGTTTTGAAAGCTCGCGGCTCTATCAATATGGGCTCACAACTGGGTCTCTGATATACAAAGCAATCGATTAACCTACTAGAAACGGATAGAGCTTCTGTCGAAATGCTCCAAAACCATAACCGAAAGTACAACCATGATACACGAAATTAAAAAATAACTTCCTAACCAGCACACCATGTCTCTCCGAACGCCTGATCGCTGCGATAACGGGGTGACTTGCTGCCGCACGGCCGGCCGGTACCGACCTTTGCCACAGCGTCGCGAGCACTCTGAGAACTCGGTGATGTTCCATCTGGGCGGACACGGCTGGTCGTTACACGTTCGTGTGATGCTGTCTGGCCGGGTGTCGAGACTGCACTGGAACGGGCTGACCTGTTGGTCGTCCGACATCCGCACACACTGCACCAGCGACTCCTGTACTCCACCTGACCGGACAACACAGCCGTTAGACAGTATAGGCGCCTCAGACGAACAGACGGGACAACACAGCCGTTAGACAATATAGGCGCCTCAGACGAACAGACAAACAGGCAACTCACACAAACGCCGCCAATAGCGATGTCGTCAGGCGACAGGATCTAGAACTAGTGCTTATGATGGTTCCACTACAGCGTTTTGCAACGGATAAGGTACAGTGGATTTATTGACATCAACGCTTTCAATGCGTTCTTGAAATAGAGGTCATCACAGCACAGCAGAACCCTCGTACATGCGTGTGTACCCAAACCACCACCAACCGTCCCATCCCCGCTCCCTGGCCGCTCGTCCGAACACTCACCCAGACAGGACGAACTGCAGGGCGTGAATCCGTCCTTCTTCCAGGCGAACCTCGGCTGCTCGGGCGGCGCCGGCAGCTCTGGGTCCTTCGGCCGGATCACCACCACACCTCTCTCCAGCTCGCCCCTCCCTCCGCTCCTGCTGCCCTTCCTGCCTCCTCCCAGCAGCTCGAACGACCCGGCCACGTCTTGGTACGTCCTGCCTCCGCTCAGCATACGTGTCCTGAGCTGGACCATCGAGTCCAGAGGCCGCTCCGGGCTGGAGAACGGATCAGGCATGTGACGCGGCGGCGGATCCGGCCCTGTGCCGTCCTCGGGGCTGCCGAAGTCGTCCCCGAACGGACTGACTTCAGGACTGGAGAAAGGGTCATCCTCGTCGCGGTAATCGTCGCGAGGCGCCGCCTCGGGGCTTGAGAAGTGGCCGGTGTGTCGGTGCGGGTTGTGCTCCGGGCTCGAGAAGGGGTCAGGATCAATAGCGGTGTCGCCCAGGGGGAGTTCGGAGCTGGAGAAGGGGTCGCGCTCAGGTGGGTCGTTGACGTCGTAGAGCGCGTCGTAGGTGTGGCGCGGGGTCTTATCGCTGCTGCGGTGCCGCTGCTGCTGCTGGCGGTACGGCTGGTGGTAGCTGCTGTCTCCTGACCGCAGGCTGGTGATCAAACCAAGACAGCCGTGCATGGTCAGGCAGCAGGACGAGAAAGAAAGCACAAAGCACAACACTTGTCCACTTGGCAATCACTTGTCCACGACGATACGCGCGGATTGTCACGACTTTAATAAACAAGTACAGCGGGGAAGGTTATCAATTTGTATAAGTGATCAAAGGGAAAAACTTTCAAGGCATAACCAATCTGCAAAGGCAAAGGCATAGTCAATACCTGTATTACTATGCATAAATCGAAATCAAGTTGCGGCCAAGCAATGCATGCCGCCAGTGGTGGCGCTACTGACCCATGATGGCGGCACGGCGGCAGAATGCAGCGCTCCAGGTCGGCGGGCGGGTGTCGGCCGCACTCCCGGGGAGGCAGGGTCACCATCATCTGAGAGAACTCCAGGTAGACCTTACACTCGACCTTCCGCCTCCGCAGGCCCTCGCCGCAGGTCACCGAGCACTCACCCCAGTTGTCGGCCACGAACCTGACGGGTCACAGGTCAGGTTAGAGGTCAGGCCAGAGGTCAAGTGAGAGGTCGGGCCAGAGGGCAGGTCAGATGTCAAGTTAAATTTCAGGTCAGTGGTCGGGTCACTTGTCAGGTCAGAGGTCAGGGCGGAGAGGATAGAGGTCAGGTCAGAGGTCAGGCCAGGTCAGAGGTCAGGTCGGACGTTAGGTCAGAAGTAAGGGCAAAGGTCAGGTTAAAAGTCAGGTTAGAGTTTAGGTCAGAGGTCAAGTAAGAGGTCAGGCCAGGGTTGAGATCAAAGGTTAGACCATAGACCACATCACCATTCACCTGACCACTCTGTCCAATCTCCTGGGAAGTAATTTGTGGGCATCGGTATTAAAGTATGGGCAGTTTAGAGCGGTAAATAATACATAATTTAAATGTTGACCCTGAGCTGATGTGGCCACGGGGAGTTGAGCGTTCAGCCGATCAGTTTACGGCGAGGAGCGGTCAGCCGATCAGTTTACGGCGAGGGCCGCGATGAATACGGTACGAACCGGTCACGGGACGAGCCACAGGTACAGACCGCGACCCGTGCGGCAGCTCAGTCCGACAGACGAGGGGAACGAGACATCACGGTAGCGAGGAGTGCTCACGAGCAGCGCGCATGCCGAGCGGTGCTAATCACCCCCTCCCCTCCCCCACCACCACCCTATCCAAACACAGCACGGCACAACACACACGCACACATCGCATCCGGCCGGCAGTGCCATTATTAAGAGGCCGCCTCCCGACACGCGTCCGGCGTGTTCTGGTGTAATCACGGCGCCACTCGGAGTCCATCCGTCATACACCACGACATCGTGTTACTGCGCCGCACACGTATG
Source organism: Chirona hameri (assembly GCA_036785665.1). Taxonomy (NCBI): domain Eukaryota; kingdom Metazoa; phylum Arthropoda; class Thecostraca; order Balanomorpha; family Balanidae; genus Chirona; species Chirona hameri. Next base: position 32,024 of record JAXIVJ010007851.1, read on the forward strand.
ACGTCCATGTAGACGTCACATCGCACACGTATGACGTCCACGTCCATGTAGGCATTCACGTGTTATGCCATGTCCACTAGCGAGCGACTGCGAGCGTTTACACAGGTTATGTTATTTCAGTAACGTTTATAATGTCCACGTTGTAAGGTTTTCAGTTCAGACCTGGAATAGTCCAGTATACTGGGTTAGGGTGTAATCGTCATTTTAACTAGTGTCGTTGCAATTCACTCAGCAGATCTCATCCTGCATCTATAATTTAATTAAGCCTCGAATCAGATAATTAGCTGCATCCTATGGGACTTCCACTGCCAACAGCGCCACTTGGGATTGTTGATAGTGAAATTGCAGAGCGATTAACGCGGACCAGCCGCCTCGTGACGGCCGTTAACGGCCGGCAGTACCAAACAGACCAAACGGACCTGGTCCCCCTGGTCCGGTCTGCCAGGATGGACGATTTACAAGAAACGACTGGGATGATGAGATCGGTGGTGCATTGCCTAAGAGCGAGTACCCGGCCAGGACACGTTTCGATAAAGTTAAGCTTTGGAAGTCTCGCTGAAAATAAGTACAGCGAGCATTTCCACTTGCCAAAAAGTTATCAACAATTGACAATGCCTAATAAAGTAACACGCAAAAGGTATTTCTGACGAGTGCCAAATACTTACGTCATTCAACAGCTTTGAACACAAAATACTTTGCTCGTTCTTTTCAGCTGCACCACTTCTGGGCATCGCAAAAAATGTGTAAATTTTTCTATTTTTTCCTTCGTCATTTCACCCGCCCAAAATAATAACCCGGCTGCTAAGTAAAGTTCAGTGGCTGGCGACTTACGGGCTTGTCACCTCCCGGTGAAACATTACTAGCTAATACCGCCGTCGCTGCTGCTACGCGCCGGGTAACGGCGCAGTGCGCTGTGTGACGTCACGTCACCGGCGGTGGGTGGCGGGGTGGACGGAGTCCCCAGTCCCCCCAGTCTGGGGGACTGGGGACTGGACGACTGGTCAATAACTGGGACAGCCGATAGCCCCAGCTAATTACTGGACTCTGGCAATACACCCCCTGAGGCCTGCACGCTGCTGCTGTCCACTGCAGCTGAGGGACCGACCCTGACGACTGCAGCTGGACTTCACGACCAAACCCTGTTGACAACTTGACCGTTACTCTGCACAGAGATGAACTATGGAGTCTCGGAACGGCCTATGCTACGTTTTCTTGGCGTTATTCCGTTTTCTTTGGTTTTGGTTTTTGTTCCTTTTCGTTGTTCGTGTATTCTTTTTGTCTTTAGTTTTCGTTTACGTTGTTAAGTTACAGGTCCGTAGTTACACGTCCATAGTTACGTTGTTAAGTTAAAGGTCCGTAGCCAGCAGACTGGTTATTGATTCAACTTTGTTTTGGAACGATTCAATCGCGATTCATTTTGGAACCTGAATGATTCAATCACTGTTCGATTCATGGATACAATTTTGAGAATTGATTCTTTCCAATTCAAAGAATCAGCAGAATATTTTAATCGATTCACGTTTGATTCAACATTTAAATATATATGTTGAATTTATGTAAAATCAATAACAATGGAAACATATGATCATATGATCATAATATGTACGATCATTAAAACATTGTTACAGCAATAATATTTCATTATAAATGAATGTAGCCACTGGGACTGCATTGCTTTTGCACAATTGACCATGTGCACTTGAACAGTGGCGTACCCAGGATTCCCTCCAGGAGGGAGTATTTTTTGACCAGGGGGGCATAAAGTACCCCCACCAATAAAAAACTCACCTGATTTGGCCTACTATATTTTTAGAGGGAGCATATTTTCAAAAAAATTTCCTTTACAATTTTTCTTTCTTTCTTTTCCGAAATAGGATTCGGGTCCTATTTCCAAAGGGGCACATACGGCCAAGGGGGCACGTACGGACCTTCGGGAGGGGGCAATTGCCCCATTTGCCCCCCCCCCCCCCTTGGGTACGCCTATGCATTTGAATCGTTAAGAATCGTTACATCTTTTGATTCAAGCAGCCTTGATACCAGGCTGGTTTTGATTCAATCACGATTCATGAATCAAAAGATCTGGAGATGAATCGATTCCTTTTTTATTCAAGACATTTTGATTGAACCATTCCAATCGATTCAATCAGAGTGGACTCAATACCCAGTCTGGTATCCCGCTGCGGGAGCACTGGGTGCCTGTGGACCCCTGGTAGCCCGCTGCGGGTACACTGGGTGCCTGTGGACCCCTGGTATCCCGCTGCGGGTGCGCTGGGTGCCTGTGGACCCCTGGTATCCCGCTGCGGGTAAACTGGGTGCCTGTGGACCCCTGTGAGCTCCGTGCACCCTCTGACTTTAGACCGTGCACCCCCAGTAGTTAAGGTAAAGGACATTTGCAGTCGAGGAAAATAATTGAACACAAGCACTTTTGAACCGTTCAGTACAATCCACTGAGTAGTACACATATCAAGACACTTATCTTCAGATACAATATTTTCTACATGCTAAGACTTTGGGTCGGTAAATCTATGCTAATGGTTGTGCACCCCTGGAAATTCCGCCTGGCTACGGAGCCACCTGTCAAGTTACGTTTTCTTTTGGAAACAATGCCAGGTTCGCTGTCATGGCACCATAGCTAAGATAGCTAAGATATGTTCTTAGCGCCAACGCCTCAGAAGACAGCCAAGTATATTGTACAAATTATAAAATAAATAAAACAAAAGGCGTCTCTACCATGTAAATGCATATTAATGACGGTCGCTAGCCATACCAATCATTACGAGTCGCATTATCGCCGCCTAACCTAACCTAACCAATAATTACGAGTCGCATTATCGCCGCCTAACCTAACCTAACCTAACCTAACCAATAATTACGAGTCGCATTATCGCCGCCTAACCTAACCTAACCTAACCTAACCAATAATTACGAGTCGCATTATCGCCGCCTAACCTAACCTAACCTAACCTAACCAATAATTACGAGTCGCATTATCGCCGCCTAACCTAACCTAACCATACCTAACCAATAATTACGAGTCGCATTATCGCCGCCTAACCTAACCTAACCTAACCTAACCAATAATTACGAGTCGCATTACCGCCGCCTAACCTAACCTAACCATACCTAACCAATAATTACGAGTCGCATTATCGCCGACTAACCTAACCTAACCTAACCTAACCAATAATTACGAGTCGCATTATCGCCGCCTAACCTAACCTAACCTAACCTAACCAATAATTACGAGTCGCATTATCGCCGCCTAACCTAACCTAACCATACCTAACCAATAATTACGAGTCGCATTATCGCCGCCTAACCTAACCTAACCTAACCTAACCAATAATTACGAGTCGCATTATCGCCGCCTAACCTAACCTAACCTAACCTAACCAATAATTACGAGTCGCATTACCGCCGCCTAACCTAACCTAACCATACCTAACCAATAATTACGAGTCGCATTATCGCCGACTAACCTAACCTAACAAAGATGTCATTAAAAATAAATTTTGCGTGGTGCTGGCACGCACAGCAAGGTACCACGCGATGCGTGCTCGTCACTCGTACCACACTTCCACCGGTCATCGGCCATCAGTGCCACCGGTTCGCGCTATGAATGCCGCTAACCGGTCCTCGTAAATCCGCATCAGCGGCGGCTGCAGCTGGAGCTAGAGTGTGGCGGGTCACCGCCGCGGGCCTGCGCACCTGCTCGTATGCCGCCTGTGACCACCAATTGGCACAATCATGAATACAAACAGGGCCGGCTCGGTGGCCGTCGTGTGCCATACCTTCCCGCTCCCTCACCCCCCCCCCCTCTCCCGGCTGTCCAGGCACCTCCATCGCAGCTGGTTCCGCTCCCAGGCGGGGGTAGGCCGGGGAGGTGGGGTGGGACGGGACGGGGTGGGACGGGGTGGGGGTGAATAAGCGGTTCCAGCAATGACCAGGAAAAGGTGAACAGGTGAGCTGACCCTTTCGGAAAATCGCCATGTCTACGGCGAATCAGAGAATGGTTAAGTTAATTGGTAGACTTTCCACTACACTTACTTTTTTCAATTTAGTCCGACCCTTTTGAATGGACGGATTTCCGAGGTCAGGACCCGCACTAAGCAGAGCTTGTTGCGCAGACCCTGGCCCCTACCATCCGATCTGGCAATTCCTGGTGGCCAGCATAATTTAGAGGCGAATGTTTTACGTGTCCGACATACCTGAACACGGCCCGCCCTGCCCTCTGACGTCACCTGACCTTGAGTGCGACCGCTGCCACCGGCCGCAGGCCATCCCAGTCAGGGGCAAATAGCGAGGGCCGAAGCGGCTCGAACCCGGCCTGCCACACCGGGTGAGGTCAAACGCCCAGGGCTCTCCCGACTGAGCTACAGGGGCGGACTTACCAGAGATTACTTACGAGAGCCTGTGTGGTAGGTAAGTAACGTTCCCATCGCACAGTCAAGTCCCTTTGGTGTTGGTGTACTTCACAAAGAGTAGCCTTCTTCCCGACAACTCGACCAAATTTTTCGTTTTCAGTTTTTCTTCATTGTCTAACATCATTATCATTATGACTTGTTGCTTGTAATAAACCTTTATAATTTGTATTATCATCACCATGACTTGGCCGTAATTACCTGTGCATGCCTTTTCCATGTTGCGTTGTTCTAGTCTAGCACATGGGTATAGGCGCCTGACCCAAACAAAAGTCAGCGCACCCATTAACCCCAATATCAACAACTTTACTAAATGAGTCTCCGTAAATTTAACATTGTGCATGTCATCCGCCCAGGCATGTTTCAAACGACAAACTCGTACACTACAGATGTATGCCAACCTTCCATCGCCGTCTTAACCCGCGCACTGCAGTGGGGGGGGGGGGATTTCCTCCCCCCCCCCTCCGCCCCCTCAGGTGTTTCCCAGATAGCGAAAAAATAGCGGCGCGCAGCGCCGCCGGGTTTTGGCACACCTGTTATAACATCAATTGCGCACACTTTGATAACAAAAAAATTGACCTCGGGTCATCTCAGGTCAGGTCACCAGACCAGGTCAAGTGACCCCATCTCCAAAAACGTTTGCAGGTGTGCCAAAGCCAGAGTTTCTCACCCATCAGTTTGAAACTTACAGGGTGTCATGAGCGTATGAGTACTTACAATTCATATATCTCGGAATTTGTATATCGGTAACCTAAGGTCAGGTCAATTTCGTGACCTCCCCATAATAAGTAAATGGGAAATATTAAAATGCTTCCCATTTCAAGGATATACATGCTATTAGTCCAATTACTTCTGGATCATGTTATTATAGGATGTTCTTGATGATCCAAGTGTAATTTGTGTTTAGTGACCCCTATGGGGTCATTTGAGGTCACCCGAGTTCACCATCACTTGTTTGTAAATAACTCGCGACATAATGAAGATAGAGAAGTAAAACTGATAGAAATGTGTTTGTCTCGCCGAGACACGTCTCCCTATATGCAACATGACCTACTTGGGTCTTGACCTCAGGTCATGGTCACGTGACCTGTGGTCAAATTTCAAAGTTGATCTAACAAGATTACTATGTATATCAATCGAAGCACCTTGACAAGACAAACACAATGGCGTAAACAGTTTTTCGCTAGCTTTATTAGGTTAAAAGTTATTAGCGAAAAACAGTGTTGCCAAAAAGCAGCATTTTCCCCCTTTTTACCTCTGGAGCCTCAAATATTGACCTGAGATCAAATTTGAGGACATCCTGTCGATTGGAAATTGCAATGGCTGGCAATCGCTTTTTGCCATTTGTTTTTAGCTAGCATAGTTCCCGAGATATATGGGAATTTCTGGAGCGAAGTCCTAAAACAGGAAAAACTGGAAAACTTGACCTTTGATGACCTCTGGTGACCTTAATTTTGACCTGACCTAAAAAATACTGGGATACTTTCGATAGAACTTGTATCAAGCTATCAAACGCCGTTTTCTGCTTGCCGCTACGTAGCGTAGTTTTCGAGATCTCACGGGGGGGGGGGGCGGAAATCAACCCCCCTGCAGTTCGTGTTTGGCGCAAACCCCCTGCAGTGCGCGGGTTAAATCAATGGCTCTAGGTAGCTCAGCCTCCCTGCTACGCATAGTTGGCTGCCGCGTGATATTGTTTTGCTCCGTCTTGGTGTTTACGGTTCGATGTGGAAGGTTAACCCGATTTTCGCTGAACACGAGGCATTAAATCAGCCAAACGAGGAGTAATGTCATGTTATCCGAGCGAACTGTCTAACACAAGCAAAGATAATGCAAAGCCACTTGACGTTTGCCTCGGCCACGGAGAACCTAATGATTCATTATCCGTGTCTATGTGAAGAGTTTCTATCCACTATGATCTTGATAAGCGTCCACAATTTTCGACAATAAATCAGAGCAACTAATTCACACGGAGTATCATTGGAGGTACGTCCCCGGTCAGGCGCCGAATTCATCAGGTATGTCCGGCCGGCCGCTCCATCACTGCTGCAGTAAACGACTGAGAGCACAAAGGCAGTGTTACATGGTGTCTATAGCACCACCTCCTATTCTCTGCCGGTGAGAACCTGAACCTGCCCAAAGCACCTGCCCGCTTTGGACGTCCACAAAGCGCATGGTAGAGAGAATCTGTTGCCTGGGCAAGTGACATTGAAATATCTGATCTTGTGTTGGACAGCATCCACAATAAAATTACATTTACCCTCGTTTAGTTGACTTATTGCCCCGTTTTCAGCGGCGGAAAGGCTGGACGACGTCACAACAGAGACCTCTATGGCACAGCCTTGCAGAAGTTACGGGGTCGGGGACAGAGCTGGCAACAGCACATGCTACCGACAGTTGTTTTGCTAGGTTACAAAATATGTCTCCGACTCCCGACTCACGTTTGTGATTATTCCGACGTTAAATGACCTGCCGATTTCGAGCCTGCCATCTATTCCGACGTTAAATGACCTGCCGATTTCGAGCCTGCCATCTATTCCGACGTTAAATGACCTGCCGATTTCGAGCCTGCCATCTATTCCGACGTTAAATGACCTGCCGATTTCGAGCCTGCCATCTATTCCGACGTTAAATGACCTGCCGATTTCGAGCCTGCCATCTATTCCGACGTTAAATGACCTGCCGATTTCGAGCCTGCCATCTATTCCGACGTTAAATGACCTGCCGATTTCGAGCCTGCCATCTATTCCGACGTTAAATGACCTGCCGATTTCGAGCCTGCCATCTATTCCGACGTTAAATGACCTGCCGATTTCGAGCCTGCCATCTATTCCGACGTTAAATGACCTGCCGATTTCGAGCCTGCCATCTATTCCGACGTTAAATGACCTGCCGATTTCGAGCCTGCCATCGCTGCATCGTTGGCCTAGTAATCTTGGCCGAAATCAGGATTTTACATATTTTTTTCTCTCCTGTTTTATCATCGTATTTCAACGAGATTGAACAGCGAAACTATAATGCAAACTGTCAATGCAGGATATGTCAATCCGAGAGCAATATGGTAATGACCAAACATAAATACAAACAATAAACTGGGGCCAAGTCCTCATTTTAACGCTGCCGGAATTGGAATCTTATGACCATTTGACACCACTCATCAAAAGCAAACGACTTCAAAAGTCAGCAAATCAAAATGATTCGGTATTTATAGCCTAGCAACGGCCATGTCAGCAGTATGAGATGTCATCAGCGAAATGACCTATGTTGCCAGCTAGAGCTCTATTGACCGGCCGGCCAGGCTGGTTTATCAGCGACAGCCCTTCCACCAAGTTAACGCACCACTTACGTAACAATCAACTGCTACCAACATGCTCCCTCTTGTGAAGCTGGTCATAGTACATTCACTCTCAACCCCATAAAGTCCAGTTGGAATTTCCTCATGCGCCATCTGAGTTTCACCGACTAAGCTTGCAGAAAGGAGCCTCTTCTCTGGAAGTCTCCCAGTTTCTCGGCAATAATCCCTGCCCAGCAAGTTACCATCATTTGACCGGTGGTCTGCGCTGCGGCCGCTGCCGGTCGTTCGCTCTTCTGGCTCTTCTGCCGCCTTGTCAGCCGAGCCACACTCCACACTCTCTTCTGCCGCCTTGTCAGCCGAGCCACACTCCACACTCTCTTCTGCCGCCTTGTCAGCCGAGCCACACTCCACACTCTCTTCTGCCGCCTTGTCAGCCGAGCCACACTCCACACTCTCTTCTGCCGCCTTGTCAGCCGAGCCACACTCCACACTCTCTTCTGCCGCCTTGTCAGCCGAGCCACACTCCACACTCTCTTCTGCCGCCTTGTCAGCCGAGCCACACTCCACACTCTCTTCTGCCGCCTTGTCAGCCGAGCCACACTCCACACTCTCTTCTGCCGCCTTGTCAGCCGAGCCACACTCCACACTCTCTTCTGCCGCCTTGTCAGCCGAGCCACACTCCACACTCTCTTCTGCCGCCTTGTCAGCCGAGCCACACTCCACACTCTCTTCTGCCGCCTTGTCAGCCGAGCCACGCTCTGAATAATGAAGCGCGCCTCACTTAGTTGCCGCCTGTTTTGACACGAGCTCTACCATCACCGGACTTGAGCGACATGCAATAGCGCCCAACCACCAGCGGGGAATAATTCCACCGCGGACACTCTCTCTCTCAGTCGGGGCCAACACACTGCTGAGCTGATGCACAGCCCATCGCACCATTCCTTCCCAGCCCTAGCCGCGGGAGAACAATTTTTCAGACAGTTTATGGACCGATATTGTCCCATTTAAGTCTGTTTTCCATTAGTTGGTACGATTTAGTTTGTCAGTATATCAAACATTCTGCTGCCCCAGACGCGACGTATTCCCGAATCGAACCGATTATCGCCGCAGTTTGCACGTTTGTTTTCCGTGGTTCGATGGCGGAATTCAACGACACAAAACTGACAATAGCTAATCACAAAAGGCACGCAAGGTCGCGAACGAATAATAGCGAAGCGCTTCCGTATTTCGCCGGCAATAATTACGTTCCCTTGTACATCACGATACTTATAGAGGGACCACAGGCGCGCACGCCATCGCCAAGTATTGGCGAGGTCGCCTTTTATTGATTCGTGCCACTCAACAACAGGTTACGAACCCAATTACAGCAAGTATTGCCATTTATTTATGCGCCGCTGTTAGGTCACGGATTAATCGGGAACCATTCCCAAACCAACCACCCGGGATTCGAACCCGGGACTCAGTGGCAACGCTTGCCATGTGAGAGGTCCCGGGTTCGAATCCCAGGACCTCTCACATGGCAAGTGAGCGTGTTACCACTGAGCTAACCGGTCCTTATGGACGGCCACCCGGTATGCTACCTCGTCTATGTGTGTGTGTGTGTGTTTCATTACTTGTCATGTTACTAGGAGACAGGTGTCATGTTATGAGGAGACTGGTAAATTGTATTGGCGACCAAGCAGAGTCACCGGCTGAGTCACCGGCTGAGTTACCGGCAGTCACCGGCTGAGAGTCACAGCTAACGAGTGGTGGAAGAAAAAGAGAACTCCCCATATTTCCTCGGCAAGTATTTCGGTACGCAACCTTTCATGCAATATTTTGAAAATAAACCCAAGTTCAGTTAATTTCAACCCAACGCTCTGAGAACACAACCTATGTTCAAGTAAATATGCATACTTCAGATAGTAAATGCATAGGAGACAGGTCAGTGCGGACTGCAGCTTCTTAGAGAGTCTATATGTAGTACTGACACACTTACTTTGGGTCGGTGCTGGGGGCCAGCTGCTGGCTGGACTCAACCGCCGCCGGGAACAGAGGCTGTGCGTGCGACAACGGCAGCTGATACGGCACAAGCGAATCTGGAGGCGAGGCAGACATGTCAGGGGTCTGAACGTCAAGTCTGGTACGGCACATTCAGACCTGGAGGCGAAGCAGACATGTCAGGGGTCTGAACGTCAAGTCTGGTACGGCACATTCAGACCTGGAGGCGAAGCAGACATGTCAGGGGTCTAAACGTCAAGTCTGGTACGGCACATTCAGACCTGAAGAGGCAGACATACGGCACATTCAGACCTGGAGAGGCAGACATACGGCACATTCAGACCTGGAGAGGCAGACAGGCCAGAGGATGTAATATCATGTTGTCATGCGACCTGCGCGTGTGCGCGGCACCCGTGACATCCAGCGCGTCATCACTGACCCGGTGCCATGCCACTGACACCGGGGGCGGACCTACAGAGGACTGAGCTGCTGGCAGGCCACTATAACATGCTAAGCTGCCGCTGCTGCTGCGTCAGGAGCTGCCGACTGCGCAGCGAACAGACGGCTCGCTCTGACCCCTGACCTGAACAGCAGCCACCGGGTGGCGGACACTTGGCGTCTGACCTGGTCACCGGAAGGGTCACCGGAAGGTCACCGGAAGGGAGCAGACGGCGGACACCCGACCCCTGCCGGCCCGGCTGACCCGGGAGTGACTCCAGTTGAACCCAGACTGACCAAGTGACCCCAGGGCTGACCGCAGCTAAACCAAGACTGACCAGTGACGACAGGGTGACCCCAGGGTTGATCCGTGATCCCCGCGGTACCGCCTGAGCTCGTGTCGACTCCTCTGATCCCTCACACTGTCCTAGTGAACCAGCGACCTCTGTGATACAACTCCCTCGACTCTCGCAGCAGAGCGTCAGCACTGTGTTGTTGAGACAGCACCGGTGCGGCGCTAACTAGCTCTGCCTGGTTCCCGACTGCAAAGTCTGCAACACTGAGGGGACCGGGGAATCTCTGGCTGCAGCGGTGCTTATGAACTGTCTACAGGGACAGAGCGAGCAGAGCTAAGCCGCGGCAGTGAATCGACCCGGGGTAAATCGCCACTTTCGGGCGGACTTGCGAGGTGGAAGACTGGAGCTGGAGAGCCGAGAACTGACCGGAAGGAACAGGAAGGTCAACACGTCTCCAGAGTTTCAATAATGCAGCGTAGCCCTCAGCTTAAACCCAACAGTCAAGCAGAAGTGGGATTTTAAAGTGCCTCCTGCGAACCAGCCTATTGCGGACAAATAACTGAAAATACCGGGAAGACATATAATGCCCCGGCTAATACGCCACCATGCCTACTTTGTACATCCATTAAAACTGTGGGAACAAGCGCAGCACGGTATGGATCAGGCATTACCTAATTAAAATAGGAACTGGGTCCAACGCCAACGCCAGTTTCAGTGACAAACACAGGCCAGGGCGATAATACAGGAAATAAGGCTGCTTCTTTGTTCTCCAACGGCCCGCGCAACCAATACAATGCCAGACAGGCCAGACAAACACACAAACACGACCAGACAGGCCAGACAGCCCAGACAGACACACAAACACGATCACGAGAACTCCTAACCAATACAATGCCAGACAGCCCAGACAGACACACAAACACGATCACGAGAACTCCTAACCAATACAATGCCAGACAGGCCAGACAAACACACAAACACGACCAGACAGGCCATACAGCCCAGACAGACACACAAACACGATCACGAGAACTCCTAACCAATACAATGCCAGACAGGCCAGACAAGCACACAAACACGACCAGACAGGCCAGACAGCCCAGACAGACACACAAACACGATCACGAGAACTCCTAACCAATACAATACCAGACAGCCCAGACAAACACACAAACACGACCAGACAGGCCAGACAGCCCAGACAGACACACAAACACGACCAGACAGGCCAGACAGCCCAGACAGACACACACAAACACGATCACGAGAACTCCTAACCAATACAATGCCAGACAGCCCAGACAGCCACACAAACACGATCACGAGAACTCCTAACCAATACAATGCCAGACAGGCCAGACAAACACACAAACACGACCAGACAGCCCACACACACGACCAGACAGGCCAGACAGCCCAGACAAACACACAAACACGATCACGAGAACTCCTAACCAATACAATGCCAGCCAGGCCAGATAAACACACAAACACGACCAGACAGCCCACACACACGACCAGACGGGCCAGACAGCCCAGACAAACACACAAACACGATCACGAGAACTCCTAACCAATACAATGCCATCCAGGCCAGACAAACACACAAACACGACCAGACAGCCCACACACACGACCAGACAGGCCAGACAGCCCAGACAGACACACACAAACACGATCACGAGAACTCCTAACCAATACAATGCCAGACAGCCCAGACAAACACACAAACACGATCACGAGAACTCCTAACCAATACAATGCCAGACAGGCCAGACAAACACACAAACACGACCAGACAGCCCACACACACGACCAGACAGGCCAGACAGCCCAGACAGACACACAAACACGATCACGATAACTCCTAACCAATACAATGCCAGACAGGCCAGACAAACACACAAACACGACCAGACAGCCCACACACACGACCAGACAGGCCAGACAGCCCAGACAGACACACAAACACCATCACGAGAACTCCTAACCAATACAATGCCAGACAGCCCAGACAAACACACAAACACGACCAGACAGCCCACACACACGACCAGACAGGTCAGACAGCCCAGACAGACACACAAACACGATCACGAGAACTCCTAACCAATACAATGCCAGACAGCCCAGACAAACACACAAACACGACCAGACAGCCCACACACACGACCAGACAGGCCAGACAGCCCAGACAGACACACAAACACGATCACGAGAACTCCTAACCAATACAATGCCAGACAGCCCAGACAAACACACAAACACGATCACGAGAACTCCTAACCAATACAATGCCAGACAGCCCAGACAGACACACAAACACGATCACGAGAACTCCTAACCAATACAATGCCAGACAGCCCAGACAAACACACACAAACACGATCACGAGAACTCCTAACCAATACAATGCCAGACAGCCCAGACAGACACACACAAACACGACCAGACAGCCCACACACACGACCAGACAGGCCAGACAGCCCAGACAGACACACAAACACGATCACGAGAACTCCTAACCAATACAATGCCAGACAGGCCAGACAAACACACAAACACGATCACGAGAACTCCTAACCAATACAATGCCAGACAGGCCAGACAAACACACACAAACACGATCACGAGAACTCCTAACCAATACAATGCCAGACAGCCCAGACAGCCACACACAAACACGATCACGAGAACTCCTAACCAATACAATGCCAGACAGGCCAGACAAACACACAAACACGATCACGAGAACTCCTAACCAATACAATGCCAGACAGGCCAGACAAGCACACAAACACGATCACGAGAACTCCTAACCAATACAATGCCAGACAGGCCAGACAAACACACACAAACACGATCACGAGAACTCCTAACCAATACAATGCCAGACAGCCCAGACAGCCACACACAAACACGATCACGAGAACTCCTAACCAATACAATGCCAGACAGGCCAGACAAACACACAAACACGATCACGAGAACTCCTAACCAATACAATGCCAGACAGGCCAGACAAACACACAAACACGACCAGACAGCCCACACACACGACCAGACAGGCCAGCCAGCCCAGACAGACACACACACACGATCACGAGAACTCCTAACCAATACAATGCCAGACAGGCCAGACAAACACACAAACACGACCAGACAGCCCACACACACGACCAGACAGGCCAGACAGCCCAGACAGACACACAAACACGATCACGAGAACTCCTAACCAATACAATGCCAGACAGCCCAGACAGACACACAAACACGATCACGAGAACTCCTAACCAATACAATGTCAGACAGCCCAGACAAACACACAAACACGATCACGAGAACTCCTAACCAATACAATGTCAGACAGCCCAGACAGACACACAAACACGACCAGACAGGCCAGACAGCCCAGACAGACACACACAAACACGACCAGACAGCCCACACACACGACCAGACAGGCCAGACAGCCCAGACAGACACACAAACATGATCACGAGAACTCCTAACCAATACAATGCCAGACAGCCCAGACAGCCCAGACAATGCCAGACAATGCCAGACAGCCCAGACAGCCACACACAAACACGACCAGACAGCCCACACACACGACCAGACAGGCCAGACAGCCCAGACAGACACAAACACGATCACGAGAACTCCTAACCAATACAATGCCAGACAGCCCAGACAGCCCAGACAATGCCAGACAATGCCAGACAGCCCAGACAGACACACACAAACACGACCAGACAGCCCACACACACGACCAGACAGGCCAGACAGCCCAGACAGACACACAAACACGATCACGAGAACTCCTAACCAATACAATGCCAGACAGGCCAGACAGACACACAAACACGATCACGAGAACTCCTAACCAATACAATGCCAGACAGCCCAGACAGACACACAAACACGATCACGAGAACTCCTAACCAATACAATGCCAGACAGCCCAGACAGACACACAAACACGACCAGACAGCCCACACACACGACCAGACAGGCCAGACAGCCCAGACAGACACACACACACGATCACGAGAACTCCTAACCAATACAATGCCAGACAGCCCAGACAGACACACACAAACACGATCACGAGAACTCCTAACCAATACAATGCCAGACAGGCCAGACAAACGCACAAACACGATCACGAGAACTCCTAACCAATACAATGCCAGACAGGCCAGACAAACACACAAACACGACCAGACAGCCCACACACACGACCAGACAGGCCAGACAGCCCAGACAGACACACAAACACGATCACGAGAACTCCTAACCAATACAATGCCAGACAGCCCAGACAGACACACAAACACGATCACGAGAACTCCTAACCAATACAATGTCAGACAGCCCAGACAAACACACAAACACGATCACGAGAACTCCTAACCAATACAATGTCAGACAGCCCAGACAGACACACAAACACGACCAGACAGGCCAGACAGCCCAGACAGACACACACAAACACGACCAGACAGCCCACACACACGACCAGACAGGCCAGACAGCCCAGACAGACACACAAACACGATCACGAGAACTCCTAACCAATACAATGCCAGACAGCCCAGACAGCCCAGACAATGCCAAAAAAGGCCAGACAGCCCAGACAGCCACACACAAACACGACCAGACAGCCCACACACACGACCAGACAGGCCAGACAGCCCAGACAGACACAAACACGATCACGAGAACTCCTAACCAATACAATGCCAGACAGCCCAGACAGCCCAGACAATGCCAGACAATGCCAGACAGCCCAGACAGACACACACAAACACGACCAGACAGCCCACACACACGACCAGACAGGCCAGACAGCCCAGACAGACACACAAACACGATCCCGAGAACTCCTAACCAATACAATGCCAGACAGCCCAGACAAACACACAAACACGACCAGACAGCCCACACACACGACCAGACAGGCCAGACAGCCCAGACAGACACACAAACACGATCACGAGAACTCCTAACCAATACAATGCCAGACAGCCCAGACAAACACACAAACACGATCACGAGAACTCCTAACCAATACAATGCCAGCCAGGCCAGACAGCCCAGACAATGCCAGACAATGCCAGACAGCCCAGACAGACACACAAACACGATCACGAGAACTCCTAACCAATACAATGCCAGACAGCCCAGACAGACACACAAACACGACCAGACAGCCCACACACACGACCAGACAGGCCAGACAGCCCAGACAGACACACAAACACGATCACGAGAACTCCTAACCAATACAATGCCAGACAGGCCAGACAAACACACACAAACACGATCACGAGAACTCCTAACCAATACAATGCCAGACAGCCCAGACAGCCACACACAAACACGATCACGAGAACTCCTAACCAATACAATGCCAGACAGGCCAGACAAACACACAAACACGATCACGAGAACTCCTAACCAATACAATGCCAGACAGGCCAGACAAACACACAAACACGATCACGAGAACTCCTAACCAATACAATGCCAGACAGGCCAGACAAACACACACAAACACGATCACGAGAACTCCTAACCAATACAATGCCAGACAGCCCAGACAGCCACACACAAACACGATCACGAGAACTCCTAACCAATACAATGCCAGACAGGCCAGACAAACACACAAACACGATCACGATAACTCCTAACCAATACAATGCCAGACAGGCCAGACAAACACACAAACACGACCAGACAGCCCACACACACGACCAGACAGGCCAGACAGCCCAGACAGACACACAAAGACGATCACGAGAACTCCTAACCAATATAATGCCAGACAGGCCAGACAAACACACAAACACGACCAGACAGCCCACACACACGACCAGACAGGCCAGACAGCCCAGACAGACACACAAACACGATCACGAGAACTCCTAACCAATACAATGCCAGACAGCCCAGACAGACACACAAACACGATCACGAGAACTCCTAACCAATACAATGTCAGACAGCCCAGACAAACACACAAACACGATCACGAGAACTCCTAACCAATACAATGTCAGACAGCCCAGACAGACACACAAACACGACCAGACAGGCCAGACAGCCCAGACAGACACACACAAACACGACCAGACAGCCCACACACACGACCAGACAGGCCAGGCAGCCCAGACAGACACACAAACACGATCACGAGAACTCCTAACCAATACAATGCCAGACAGCCCAGACAGCCCAGACAATGCCAGACAATGCCAGACAGCCCAGACAGCCACACACAAACACGACCAGACAGCCCACACACACGACCAGACAGGCCAGACAGCCCAGACAGACACACAAACACGATCACGAGAACTCCTAACCAATACAATGCCAGACAGCCCAGACAGCCCAGACAATGCCAGACAATGCCAGACAGCCCAGACAGACACACACAAACACGACCAGACAGCCCACACACACGACCAGACAGGCCAGACAGCCCAGACAGACACACAAACACGATCACGAGAACTCCTAACCAATACAATGCCAGACAGCCCAGACAAACACACAAACACGACCAGACAGCCCACACACACTACCAGACAGGCCAGACAGCCCAGACAGACACACAAACACGATCACGAGAACTCCTAACCAATACAATGCCAGACAGCCCAGACAAACACACAAACACGATCACGAGAACTCCTAACCAATACAATGCCAGCCAGGCCAGACAGCCCAGACAATGCCAGACAATGCCAGACAGCCCAGACAGACACACAAACACGATCACGAGAACTCCTAACCAATACAATGCCAGACAGCCCAGACAGACACACAAACACGACCAGACAGCCCACACACACGACCAGACAGGCCAGACAGCCCAGACAGACACACAAACACGATCACGAGAACTCCTAACCAATACAATGCCAGACAGCCCAGACAGACACACACAAACACGATCACGAGAACTCCTAACCAATACAATGCCAGCCAGGCCAGACAAACACACAAACACGACCAGACAGCCCACACACACACGACCAGACAGGCCAGACAGCCCAGACAGACACACACAAACACGATCACGAGAACTCCTAACCAATACAATGCCAGACAGCCCAGACAAACACACAAACACGATCACGAGAACTCCTAACCAATACAATGCCAGACAGCCCAGACAGACACACACAAACACGATCACGAGAACTCCTAATATAAACGGCCCGCGCAACCAATACAATGCCAGACAGGCCAGACAGACACACACAAACACGATCACGAGAACTCCTAACCAATACAATGCCAGACAGCCCAGACAGCCCAGACAATGCCAGACAATGCCAGACAGCCCAGACAGCCACACACAAACACGACCAGACAGCCCACACACACGACCAGACAGGCCAGACAGCCCAGACAGACACACAAACACGATCACGAGAACTCCTAACCAATACAATGCCAGACAGCCCAGACAGCCCAGACAATGCCAGACAATGCCAGACAGCCCAGACAGACACACACAAACACGACCAGACAGCCCACACACACGACCAGACAGGCCAGACAGCCCAGACAGACACACAAACACGATCACGAGAACTCCTAACCAATACAATGCCAGACAGCCCAGACAAACACACAAACACGACCAGACAGCCCACACACACTACCAGACAGGCCAGACAGCCCAGACAGACACACAAACACGATCACGAGAACTCCTAACCAATACAATGCCAGACAGCCCAGACAAACACACAAACACGATCACGAGAACTCCTAACCAATACAATGCCAGCCAGGCCAGACAGCCCAGACAATGCCAGACAATGCCAGACAGCCCAGACAGACACACAAACACGATCACGAGAACTCCTAACCAATACAATGCCAGACAGCCCAGACAGACACACAAACACGACCAGACAGCCCACACACACGACCAGACAGGCCAGACAGCCCAGACAGACACACAAACACGATCACGAGAACTCCTAACCAATACAATGCCAGACAGCCCAGACAGACACACACAAACACGATCACGAGAACTCCTAACCAATACAATGCCAGCCAGGCCAGACAAACACACAAACACGACCAGACAGCCCACACACACACGACCAGACAGGCCAGACAGCCCAGACAGACACACACAAACACGATCACGAGAACTCCTAACCAATACAATGCCAGACAGCCCAGACAAACACACAAACACGATCACGAGAACTCCTAACCAATACAATGCCAGACAGGCCAGACAGCCCAGACAATGCCAGACAATGCCAGACAGCCCAGACAGACACACACACACGACCAGACAGCCCACACACACGACCAGACAGGCCAGACAGCCCAGACAGACACACAAACACGATCACGAGAACTCCTAACCAATACAATGCCAGACAGCCCACACAAACACACAAACACGACCAGACAGCCCACACACACGACCAGACAGGCCAGACAGCCCAGACAGACACACAAACACGATCACGAGAACTCCTAACCAATACAATGCCAGACAGCCCAGACAAACACACAAACACGACCAGACAGCCCACACACACGACCAGACAGGCCAGACAGCCCAGACAGACACACAAACACGATCACGAGAACTCCTAACCCATACAATGCCAGACAGGCCAGACAGCCCAGACAATGCCAGACAATGCCAGACAGCCCAGACAGACACACACAAACACGACCAGACAGCCCACACACACCACCAGACAGGCCAGACAGACACACAAACACGATCACGAGAACTCCTAACCAATACAATGCCAGACAGGCCAGACAGACACACACAAACACGATCACGAGAACTCCTAACCAATACAATGCCAGACAAGCCAGACAGACACACAAACACGATCACGAGAACTCCTAACCAATACAATGCCAGACAGCCCAGACAGACACACAAACACGATCACGAGAACTCCTAACCAATACAATGCCAGACAGGCCAGACAGACACACACAAACACGATCACGAGAACTCCTAACCAATACAATGCCAGACAGGCCAGACAGACACACACAAACACGATCACGAGAACTCCTAACCAATACAATGCCAGACAGCCCAGACAGACACACACAAACACGATCACGAGAACTCCTAACCAATACAATGCCAGACAGCCCAGACAGACACACACAAACACGATCACGAGAACTCCTAACCAATACAATGCCAGACAGCCCAGACAGACACACAAACACGATCACGAGAACTCCTAACCAATACAATGCCAGACAGGCCAGGCAGACACACACAAACACGATCACGAGAATTCCTAACCAATACAATGCCAGACAGCCCAGACAGACACACACAAACACGATCACGAGAACTCCTAACCAATACAATGCCAGACAGCCCAGACAGACACACACAAACACGATCACGAGAACTCCTAATATAAACGGCCCGCGCAACCAATACAATGCCAGACAGGCCAGACAGACACACACAAACACGATCACGAGAACTCCTAACCAATACAATGCCAGACAGCCCAGACAGACACACACAAACACGATCACGAGAACTCCTAATATAAACGGCCCGCGCAACCAATACAATGCCAGACAGGCCAGACAGACACACACAAACACGATCACGAGAACTCCTAACCAATACAATGCCAGACAGCCCAGACAGACACACACAAACACGATCACGAGAACTCCTAATATAAACGGCCCGCGCAACCAATACAATGCCAGACAGGCCAGACAGACACACACAAACACGATCACGAGAACTCCTAACCAATACAATGCCAGACAGCCCAGACAGACACACAAACACGATCACGAGAACTCCTAACCAATACAATGCCGACAGGCCAGACAGACACACACAAACACGATCACGAGAACTCCTAACCAATACAATGCCAGACAGCCCAGACAGACACACAAACACGATCACGAGAACTCCTAATATAAACGGCCCGCGCAACCAATACAATGCCAGACAGCCCAGACAGACACACACAAACACGATCACGAGAACTCCTAACCAATACAATGCCAGACAGCCCAGACAGACACACAAACACGATCATCACGAGAACTCCTAATATAAACGGCCCGCGCAACCAATACAATGCCAGACAGCCCAGACAGACACACAAACACGATCATCACGAGAACTCCTAATATAAAGCAAATGCATAGTTTGCAGAAGCCAAATTAAAGGGATATTGCCACCTCCGGAGGATTTCTAAAAAGCAACTTAAATGAATGGTGGGGATCAACAATCATGTATGCTCAAGCTCAAACTTGCTCCTGCAGCACCTAAAGCAGTGTATCGGCAAAACATTTTTTATTTATTTCACACTCCAAAACGTTGGTCCCAGCTGTGCTCAGTACTAGAGTCATGATGGCCGCTCTCATCCAATTTGGCTATGGTATTGGCGCCCGCCCAAAGCCGAAGCGTACGAATTCGCCGAGACTTGACCTTGAAAAGTCTATCTGTGTTATAAGGTCTAGGTCACATAACTCCTACGGTCCCAAAGTCGAGCCATAGCAATTCTTGCTGTTTTATTATGGAAGAGGCTAAGGTTGTTGAAGATATAATTAACTCCATAAGCTTTTTAATTTTAAAGTGCACTGACGGAATGGTGATGTTGAGTTTGCAACATTCAAAAGAAAATAACAGTCCGCAAAGAAGTGATTCTAAATAGTGATGTGGCGACTCCAATTTTACGAATGCTTGGCAAGCATGAGTGGTGCAAATGTATTTTTTTATCTAATGGGGGGAGTTTCGGGAACCAAATTTTGCAGGTGAAATCGGACACGCTTAATCGACCGATACACACCAAAAACTCCATATTAGCCTGCGAGGTGGTAATGTCCCTTTAACTCTATTGTATCTACTGATTAGACAATATCATACCACACATAAAATGTGTGCAGCTGTCTGGCATTTTTTTTTAAAGCAATTTGTATTCAATAAGAACGACCATTTCCTTCGAATAATTAAGTTATTAAATAAGACAAAGGAGCAGTCAACAATTACATTTTTTACTTTTAGTTTATTTTCTGCTGCCGTCACATTCTAAAAATGAGCGTTTCGTCCCGGATCGTGAAACCTAACCCCCGCTCCTTCACTGGCATTCGTGGTCAGTCCTTACCATGCGAGTGCTTGACCTGGCTGAGCGGGCAGGACATGAGACTGGGGCACGGCTGGCGACCTGGCAGCTTCAGCTCCGGGTCACACGCCTCGCTGAGGTGACCTCGAGCGTCACGGCAGAACACCGCCCGCGTCTGCTGACCGGCGTCCCCACAGGTCACCGAGCACTGCCGAGAGGTCAGGTCACGGGTCAGTCCACGGGCCCATGAACACTGCCGGAGGTCAGGTCATAGGTCAGGTCACAGGTCACCGCACAGTGACGGAGGCAACGGATCAGGTCACAGGTCAACGAACAATGCAGAAAGGACTGGTCACGGGTCAGGTTACAGGTCACTGAGGACAACTGAGAGGTCAGGTCACGGGTCAGGTCACAGGTGACGGGTCAGGTCACATGTTTCGGAGTACTGCCGAAGGTCAGGTCACGGGTCAGGTCACAGGTAACGGGTCAGGTCAGAGGTTTCGGAGTACTGCCGAAGGTCAAGTCACGGGTCCGGTCACAGGTGACGGGTCAGGTCACAGGTTTCTGAGTACTGCCGAAGGTCAGGTCACGGGTCAGGTCACAGGTTACCGAGCACTGCCAAGTGAGGTCAGATTGCGAGCTACGAGTCACAGAAAACAGTCGAGCGGTCTGGCCACAATTGAGCACAGACAACCGGTATACAGATACGTTGACGTCACACCACAGGTTTAGCTTTGCGACAATAATACGAGCGTTTGCAGTTTGTTCGTCTTATAGTCTGAAAGTTAATATATGTTTGAGTTATTTTATAGTTAATGTACTGTTATATATTGTGTCGGGGAGGCTCATCCATTACCACCTATCGAAGGAGTTGGACGCCTGCACGAGTCACTAGCTTGGTTAATCGTACCACTTGTTCTATCACATTGGCCACCGCATGGAGACGGAGGAGCATTCTCGCGGGGCTCAGAAGTCTCGGAACCACCTCACTTAGCCGTTCCTAGAATGTGTCGACCAATCTCATTCCCCAAAAGTAGACCATTCGATTCGAAACACAATACCCCGGAAGACCAAGTTTCCACTTCCCGATCAAACCAGTACACGATTCAGTCACTCATTCATTCATGCAGGTACAGCATTTATCATCCCATTCAAAAGCCGGCACGTGTGTGACGCGCTATGCGACGGAGCCGCACTCCGACCGACCGACCGTCCCGTCTCGATGTCTTGGCTCGTGGGTCGACTCGAGCCTTGAGCAGCGCGGCGATTTATGGCCCGTGATTCGGCCGAGCTTCGCAGGCCAATTCCGGCCCGATCTATAATTCGGCGGCGAGCCGGCGCTCTGCCAGCCCAATATTCAGCGCCAGCCGGTTTATCACAAGTGATTGTCTGTGGGGGCGGAGCTCCGAGGCGGGGGAGGGGGAGGGGTGCTGAGTCGGCTGCAGGGTGGGAATAGTTAGTGACGCCTCCAGAAGCGGTCATGAAAATACTTATCACATGGAACGCATTAAGTGGATTAAAAAATGAGTTTTTGAAAGCAATGTACCAATAGAAAGTGTGCCAATAGGAACCTCTGCCTGTGAAGTGTTCCAATAGAAACCTCATGTGAAATATATACAGAACGGAGGCAGGTTCGACAAATGTATTTATATACACGGTTTATAAGTGTTATTCTTCACTACAACTTACTAAATACGGCCCTCATCTTTTGGTGACAACGGACGGCGGCTGCACAACTAACTAACTAACTATAGCCTCGCTATATACCTAACCTATAGCTCGCTCGCTCCAGCGGCTTAGCTGGATCAGTTTATAGCTGGCCGCCTAACTAACTATAGCTCGCTCGCTCCAGCGGCTTAGCTGGATCAGTTTATGGAAAGCACTAACACGTGTGGTTCAACTCTGTTTTTAAGGAGCGAGTACAATATGTGTGTTATTTACATATCATAAATTCAAAAGTTTGCAAAAGCTTGCAACAAACTTTAGACGTATTTCATTTCTGGTGAAGAATGCGATCGCGTTACGTCGCAAACTAATATTTACTGGCCTCGCGAGATTTTACAACACAAAAACCGTCACCGCATAGTCCATTAAAACGATGTAGCTCAGCTTTAGATCAGTTCATACAAAATAGTATTCACCACCATGCATTTGCTGAGTAAGTGTCCCAATATAGCATCCATGTTATGTGAAAATCATATTAGCGTCACACATGTTAAAGGGGAATAATGACCTTTTCCCACAAAAAAATGGAGTTATTACTTGAAATCGACAGACGAAAGAAAAATATATTGTAAATTCATCACATTTTGCATACAAACTTTCCTACCGAAAGATATTTCAAATTAATGTTGATAAGCGTTCCACACTTTTAACGACTGGTACTTGCAAGTAACTTTTGGTCCTCATCAAACTGCTGGCTTTTCCTGTGTTTTTACGCAATGGAGCGGAAATATATTTTGCGTTCTGCTTGTGATTATATGCCCGACGATCCTCTACAATTAACAGCCATTGAATACAAAGGTAACCAAATTAGCAGTTAACTGATGCATATAACGGCGGCCTAGTTAATGGTTGCGACCCTCAATTTGTGAATATTGCTTCATTTATTTTCAACATTAGGAGTTGTGTGTAGTTTTTTCTCTGGCTGTGTATAACACTATACTTTATATTATCACGACAAATAATCATTTCCTCCCCCCCCAAAAAAAAATAAAAAAAATTATACAAAACTGGCAATTAAATCGGAAGCTCATCGATGCACATCGACGGCGACCTATTTAGTGTCGGCGATTTGTTTAGAAGTGCCCATACAACAACGTTGAACAGATTGATACAAAATCACCAGATGTGTCGCTTTCCAATAGTGGAGGGAAAATACCGATCATGAACTCCTTAAGAAGTATATGTACTTGCTTTTTAATTTTTCCAACCTTCCAACTTTAAATTAGGAAATAATTGTATTTATTCTTAATTTTAGATCACATCATTTTAAATCATTTTAATACCATAACGGTAACCAAATAAATTATTGCTAACAAATCAAAAGGTCATTATTTCCCTTTAAGGTTTAATCTGGCACGAAAACCAATATACTTAATCTTATACATACAATGCAAGCAAAAAGTGAAAGCCAACAAAACCTGTTGTGGTCACAATGAATTGCGCTTAGAATGTTATACTTAGACAAACATCTTACGTGCGTTTGAAAGGCTTATTTTGTGTAGGGGCGGTCGAAAATAAAGAATAAAATTGTTTCAACTTGTTAATACCACGATATTTACGAACGGCATGCAACGGCAGCGGCCAACCCATGCCCTTGCCAGATAATGACGCACATATTCACTGCTAATTCTGCATCAAGAGAGAGAGAAAGAGAGAAAAACAATTAACATTAATCTCAAAGAGGCAGACAGTGCTTTTCCCATTCCGCTAAGAAATCCCTTGATAGATCTGCTCACCGCCCACTTGAGCAACCGACTTGAGCAAGTACTTAAAAAACGTTGCCGCAGTCTTAAATCCGCGCGCCTCACTTCGTCGGCCGAACATCGGAAAGGTCTTTCGTCTCCCGATAAAAACGATATCGATAGCTTTGGTTCGGTACGGGCATCTCACTGGTCGCCAGGACCTGACATTCGATTGGCCGGTGGCGGTACAGTCCACTTCATTCTCTCCCAGTGACAGGGGAGTCTACTTAAGAGGAATGGGAGACCTACCATTTGATCGAAGTTGATTTTCTTTTAACAAGAGGATAAATAATGAAGTAAATTTAGTACACTTTGCTTTGCCTGTAGGCAGCTTAAGGTTTTCTTAAACTTACGGAAGTGATACCTGCCAAAAGATTTCCAAATTCCAAGCGATGCATTTTATCATAAGGATAATGAGGATATATATCAGACGGTTTGTAGGCCATTAACAAGTAGAAACCAATGAACAATCCACAACCGTTGAATTCACAGCCATCCACAACTATCCACAACCGTCTACAGCCGTCAACAACCCTCCCCGCACCCGCACCTGCACCCGCACCCGCACCCGCACCCGCACCCGCACCCGCACCCGCACCCGCACCCGCACCCGCACCCGCACCCGCACCCGCACCCGCACCCGCACCCGCACCCGCACCCGCACCCGCACCCGCACCCGCACCCGCACCCGCACCCGCACCCGCACCCGCACCCGCACCGACACCGTCAGTTTGCCTCGGCCGAGACTGATTGACCATTGAATGGTATAAGCAGGGTGCACAGGTGGTGCGGCGGAGGCAGAGATTGCCCGACGGAGTTAACAAAAACAACATATTCACGGCAAATATAAACCTGCCTCGATGCACAGCGCAGAAAATGCACTGACACGTGCCGAACATACTGAACACTATTGAAACGCTGAGTGGCATTTGCAAGTGCTTTGTGCGTAATATGCTATACGGAATCCTATGTGATATCAATGCTGGGGAGTTTGAGTTCAGTGCTCGCTATGCGTCATTCAGGGAAGTGAATGGAACTGACGTCGCTCTAGCCTCTCGTCCTCAGTTTTACGAGCGTGCTTACGTTGCTGGTATGACGGCTAAGTCAACGGGATTCGTACGGAATATCAATGTTTTCTTCTGGTAGGGCCCATCTAAAAATGCATTTTACTTTTATATTTAACTTTTACCTTTAGCCTATACCTACTTTAATTACAATACTGTCATGAAATATGAACTTTGATCAAAGAACATGGAATGTACGCATGACAATGACAAACTATCATGTTATTTTATAAACAAAAACGTGCTGGTAATTTTCCATACTTTTCTTGCTAGTTAAATCTCTTACAACCATCTACGTAACTGCGTATTTCTAAACTTCGATATGATTGATTGACAACAAATTAGAAGAATAGTGCCGATATTAAATTATC
>JAXIVJ010007852.1:0-2500 GCA_036785665.1 Chirona hameri
CAGCCATTGAACCGCGCCGGGCCGCGTCCGTGCTCGGCCGAGATAAGACACATGCGACGATCGCCCGGTTGATTAAGCGGCCTCCGCCGACAGAAGCGCGACTTTCTCGGCCAAAATTGGCAGCGGGGCTGAGTTATGACCTTGACGGCACGTGGTACCACTGAGGCGGGCGGCTGTGCTTCGCGCAGTGGCAATCACGGGCCCATTGTGCATGTCATAAAACCTGGCGGATCCCTCTTAAAACACTTTCGCCCACCAGCTGGCGTCTCTGCTGCAGCCATGGTGCACCGAACCAGCCGCCAGCTGCCGTTCGGCAGTGGCGAAATCCATGATGACGACCCTGTATCCTCGTGCGAATTCGACGGGCCGCGGGCGCCGCCCCGGCAGCCGCAAGGAGGTGGTAGGTATCGTCATAAATCCGGAGGGCCTGGTGCACAGCTGGCGTGTGCTGCGCGCGCCGGCCTGCGGACTGACAAATGTACACCTACTGAAGGTGGCAAGCCTGAGGGGCAGGCGGGCGCAGGCGGCGGCAGGTGGCAGGTGGCGCAGGCGGAGCAGCGGGCATCAGTAGGCGCGGTAAGAGAGGGCAGACGTCATGTCACCTCAGACATCACCCTCAGACGTCAGACGTCAGGCGACACCCTCAGACGTCAGACATCAGACATCAACATCAGACGTCAGACGTCATCCTCGAGACGTCACCCTCAGACGTCACCCTCAGACGTCGATGACAGACGCAAGACGGCAGACGTCAGACATCAGACGTCAGGACGGCAGGCGTCAGACGCCGGCGGCTCTGACATAACGCGGCGCTCCCGGCCGCCCGGCGTGCGTCAAGCGCTCCAGGTCCGTGACCGACGTCGGGGTCAGTCACCACGCGGGGTCGCGGCACACGCGGCGCCCTGCGTGACGGCCGCGGCCAGTCAGCTGGCCAGTCAGCTAACACCGCCGCTGACGTCGGGCACAGTCAGCACGCTGACGGCACGGATGCCGGATTTGGAGGCGTTTCGGCACGGTCGAGGCGACATGGCGGTCAGGGTAGCGAAATCTAGGAGTGGTATTTTATTGGTAGTTGAGTTTCGAAACCGAACGACGCAGACAACCGAGAAAATCGTGCATAGAAGAATATATCATAGAAAGGATACAATAGATACGTCTATCTGTTTTCCTATATCCATCCTCATCCACATAATGAAATGAATCATCTTCAAGACAAATCGATTAGACCACATCCTCTAATTTCGAACGTAGCAGAAATGCATGCCTGTTGGCAGCCCACCAAACAACTATCACGATGAACTCAAAACCTGCGTGAAAGCAAAACATCCACGTGCCGAACTACAAAGCAAACTGGAGCATACTCAGTTGTCAGTCCACGGCAGTTCGTGATGCAAGTCTTTCCCTCCCCACCAACCGAGGCGCGGGGTTCCCCCGACCCGAACCACCACACGATCGAACGGCTTTCGAGCGCCTTCTGACAAGCAGCCGTGGCATTCCTAACAAGACGCGATCACTGTGCACCCGTGACTCGTGACCAATCGGAGCGGGACACTCACGACTCGTGACCAATCATGGCGCCGGTCACGACTTGCGCTCAGGGTCACGTGATGCGCACATCGCCGGCGGGCGCCGCGCGGTCGGCAACAGTGTGGAACAGACGTGGAACAGACGTGAATCAAACGTGGAGCAAACGTGGAGCAAACGCGTGCGCGACGCACCGCAAGCAGCCTTGAAGCCGCCGTCGGGACAGTGTGGAGCTAGTCGCCCGGAACGGCCCCCCCCCCCCCTCCCCCCTCCCCCCAGCTCCTGCCCCCACGCCCAAACAGCTCCGCGCCGGCCATTGTCCCTCCCGATCGGGGAATGACGATACTGACGGTGGAGGGAAGTGCGGGGCGAGCGACGCCAGTGATCCGCGCCAGATACGAGATGATAAGAGGCGAAAGTGCAAAACAACGAGCGGGGCTGGCGGCGGATCTCGCTAGGAATTAATTCAGACGTCTGTCTGGCACGAGAGGCAGGTGGAGACAGGACAATCCCGTCTGTCCTCACGTCGGACGACGGAGAGTCAATTTATGGTAGCTCGTCGTGCAGCTGCTGGTTTATAACAGGACCCGGCGGGACGTCCGGACATGACACCGTGACATCTCGGGAAGATGTCCCCCGAGAGGAGGGGAATTCATGGAGAGTTACGCATCAGTGTGTTTGTCAGACACGGTACGACCTACACCGACGTGGCGAACATCTCCGAGAAAGGTCATCAGTGAGGGTAGCATGGGTGTCACCAGAGCATCAGGAGCAGCAGAGTCGGCCACGAGCCCACCCGGTCACCGCGCGAGCGTCACAAAGGTCACGACGTCTCGAGAGCGTCACGAACGTCCGAATCGCGAGCCTCACAGGGTCCACACAAGCAGTGGTCAGAAAATCCTAATGTGTGGTCACCAGCCTAGTCACGGGCAAGGAATGAGCTGGGAAGTCACAGCTTTAGTCACGCAGCTGCAAT
>JAXIVJ010007852.1:12500-58479 GCA_036785665.1 Chirona hameri
AGCCTGACTGATCTCGTTTAAGTCTGAGGTCCTCAAGCACGGCCCAAGCAAGTACTTATCCTCGCACGAGTGACTTCACCCCGGTTTCGTTGCGCTGCGCTGACGGTGGAACCGCGTCTTTGTCGGTCCTCGGTCTCGGCCCTCTTACCTGTAAAGAAAGGACAAAGTTCGGTCATATGTCAATCGGAAACCAGTTTGGAATGCAAAAAAAACACGTGGCAATCGCTCCCGGAGATAAACTGTTTTCAAAACTTGGCCTGAATCGGAAAGAAATTTGCAAGTCCGCTCCTTATTTGGCCTGCCTCTCATTCATGTATGCAGTACGGGGCCGCAAAATACGTTAACTTTCTATCTTGAACGGCAGCCGCTGCACTGCCGCCACTCCTGTGTACCCTCCACGCCGTAATATCACGGATCATTACAAACCAGCCAGTTGGAAAATTACTATACATCACTTTAATCCATATCTCCTGGCCGTCACACCACGAGCAATCCATCAGAACACGGCGCTGAATGCACCAGTGACGTCACGATTTCACGCCGTTGCCTTCGCCGCCGGCGAACTTCGCCGGCGAGCCTGTGACTCGGAAGCGCACAAAGCAAGAGCGATCGTGTCGCGATAGTGAAGCCTGTAAATAAGCCGCGTTCGGGTGTTGTGGGCCGCCAGCACGAGTCGATGATCGAGAGGGTGAGGGAGCTATAGGCGGGCGGCCAACGGTGCTACAGGCTCGATCATACTACAGACATATGACGTCATACAATCGCACGCTACGTAATCGGTTCACGGTTGTATCCGCAATAGTAAGGATACTGACTGTTCGGTATTTAAACAAGAATACCGCAATGGCCACAGTTTGTTCTGTCAAAACGAACGACAACATTAGCAAGTGAATTTATCCAATTCATGGCTGCAAACTAGACCAGTGAACTTTTCCATTTACCGTCGTCGCCAACGGACTCAATGGCTACATTACACGGCCACGCCACAGCTTTCGTCATTGCATTCGTCAGCAGGGACACAGGCCGGCGTGGGGGTCCGCGAACAAAGGATGTAATTGGCCTGTGGCCGGGGCAACTATTTCGTCCATTCAGCACCGTCTATACCTGCTCCCAGACAGACAATGCCGACGGAAAGCTGACTTGATCGCGTGCCAGCCTCCCAGCACCCCCCCCCCCCCCCTCACCTCCTCCCCCCCCCCCCCCCCCTCACCTCCTCCCCGCCCCCCCCCCCCCCCCTCACGGCCCGGGCGCGGACTGATGGGAGAGACGGGAGCGCGCTCGTAAGAAGGGAGGTCAACTTTGCCCGTGTGAGCGGATACTGGTGGCCGGCGATACTCGCACAAACTGGAAGGTGTACCTGATGCACCGGAAGGTGTATCTAGATATCTAAACACATGTGGCGTGCTGAAGAACGACAAGAGATACGCGTTTGATACAACGTCATACTCGACCAACATGTTTTTGATCGCTCAAGCTTTGGCTCATATAATCTGCTTTACGTATTCCGGAGCAGCCGATGCAAGAAGATAGACATCTCCAAATGTAATGCAAGTGTCCACGGCGGCGTCGGAACTTTCCGATCTGGGATTGAGCTGCTAATGCTCCTTTGAAGTGTTGTGGTGGCTGAATCCCAGCTCAGGAATATTCCCACTTCAGGGAAATAAATCCCACGGGTGCCTGCAGGCGAAATATTGCCGCACTTCGCGCTCACAATCGACGCTTCTCCTGCTCCGTAAAAACACTTCGGCAGATGCCGACACTCCCTTCTCCACCACAGCCGCGCGCTAACGTCAACACGACTGTTCATGCCAATCGGCCGCCATTGCTCCACGCGTCAGTCCAACAGCCCCGCCGTCCGAGACGCGCACGACACCTGAGACGCTGTATATCCGAACCTGCAGCGAATAACCCATCTCTCGCCGCCACCGCTGCTCGTAGCCATTCTCCGCTCCTCTCATCTCGCCGCGCCGCGCGTCGCTCACGTCACATTTGCCTCTGTTTTCTGCGGGGCTGCCTCCGCCACCGACGGACCATGGCGGGCGCGAACGCTGCCAAATCCTTTATAATTGGATCGTTTGTCTCGCGTCCACTTGGGATGCATTAGGACCGGCGCACGGCTGACTATCGGCGCCATGTCGCTCGCCATCGACGGTGTCGAGCGTCGTCGCCGGTGACGCTCCGTCGGCAGACATCGTCAACTTCGACCCGTGAACTCCGCCATAAACACCGGCGTCGCCGATTTCTGCGTCATCGGCTGGGTTTACGCCTCCGCGCAGCGGCCGGCCGCCGGTGGAGCGGGCCAAATAAACGGGCGTGTGGGGCCGCCAGCAGGCCAATCTTGCGGCCAATCAGCCAACAAATCGCCGGCGTCTGCGACAGCCGCGTCGTCGTTGGCGACGATGATGACGGCGACATAAACCGGGCGGATAAACCGACGCCGTAAACCGGGCTATGACGCCACGTCTGCCGGGATCGGTATGCCGCCCGCCGCCTGTTATGACTATGGGTCTGGGTGTCGTTCGCCGGAGGCTCATGTCCGGATAGACATCGCCTTGGGGGACGGGCGGAGTCGATACTCGGCGTCGACGTCGATGAACGTCGACAGCGTGCTCAGCGGCCGTCGGCTCGCCTCCGGTGAGCCGACGGCCGGTGGTCACCGGTAGCCCTCGCCGTCGGCTCGCCGCCGGTAGCTCGGTCGCCGGTGGTCGGTCGCCGGTAGCTCGGTCGCCGGTAGCTCGGTCGCCGGTAGCTCGGTCGCCCGGTCGCCGTGTCGGTCACCGTGTCGGTCGCCATGTCGGTCGCCGTGTCGGTCGCCGTGTCGGTCGCCGGTGGTCGGTGGCGGCCAGCGGTGGAGCCGGTGGAGGCGGCTCGTTCCCAGAGCTCGGCTTCCGGAGGTGAGTGTGTGGGGTCGCGTCGTCCGGCGCCCCACGGTAACGTGACCCGGCCGGGCCGACGACGACCCGCACTACCCGCTCGCAACGCGGCGGTCGGCGCGGCGCGGGTGCGACACCCGAGCCGGCAGCGCTCGCACGGGGTCATTTAGATCGCGCGGCGGGGCGCCGGCAGCGGCGGCCGCTCAGTCCCGCAGCTGGCACGCCGCGCAGGCATTGTTCCGAGCTGTTGTCTGTCAGCCAGCCGCGCCCTACCTAGTCCCGGCTCCGCTGTCTACCGTCGGCGCCGTATCTCGCGTCTCTCCGACGTCTCCCGCGTCTCTTCGACGTCTCCCGCATGCCCGTCTCTCGTCGCCTGGCCTGGTGCCGACGCGACAACGCAGCGGTGAGGCGGCGGTGACGCGGCTGCGAGCGGCGGCCAAGCGACGGGGTCGCGACGGCGACGAGGCAGACATGTGCCGAGTCGACTGCAGGCCGTGCTGGCAGCGCGTTCCGCGTGCCGGTCGCACTTTTGCGCGGACGGAATGACGACCGCAGAGCGAACCGCTAATCGCACCGCGCGGCCCGCCGGAGAAAGTGACAGGGTCGGTTCGGGCACGCGCGCACGGCCGTTGCGCGCAGCTCGTGCGCGACGTGTCAGCGCGAGACCGTGAGAGCGCCGTCGACCACGACGAGACGAGTCGCCGCAGCGGCGAGGCGGCGAGGCGGCGAGGCGGCGAGACGGCGAGACAGTCGACCGAGGTGCCGTCGCCACGGTTTTCCAGGTGAAATGAGGCGAGGTTAATGTATGGAATCCATCTTTGCCAGCGTTTCCGTGTCATTCCAGTCCCTGTTTAGGCTCGTAAACTTGTAATCGGTCGGGCGGTTCATAATTTATTGGGGCGTCAGTCGCGGCAGGCTGTGCCGCGGCCACCACAGGCCCACACTCGCTCCCAGACAATTAATTCGGCCCAGCGACGGCGAGGATAAGATCGCGGCCCCTAGCCGCTCGTCGGCTGGCAGGGGGCTCGTATCCGCTTACGACAAGTGGGGTGCGCTGAGGTACGGGAGGGTGGGAAATGCTGGCTGTGGTGTAGGGGTGAGACCCGCGGGTCTCGGTCGCAGTGTTTTACCCACGGGAGCAACCAAGCCCCGAGGCCTTACGAGTCTCAGGTGGCGGGAAAATACAGCTGAGCGCAGGCCTTCTCATAAAGTTGCCCGTCGCTGCCATCCGCAACCCGCGTTACGTGTCCAGGATATCTATGCCGGAACGAAACAGGAAAGAATGGGGATATATGAAGAGGCATGGAGAATAGAGACACAAGGAAAGAGCAAAAGAGCAAAGAAAGAGTGGAATAAAACAGATGAAAGTAGTGAGAAACGAAACGAAAAGAAATGGTGATCGTAAACCAAACGAAATTTACGAACACCAAAAGAGATCATGCGGACGGGTAAATTGACCACTCAGCTAACAATCGTTTCTAATCGCTTTATGACTGCCTGATGACCTCTGGACCTGCGGGTCCGCGAGTCACTGCACACACTATCTTCCGGACGTCCCCTACCCCTCCCATCCCGGCGGCCGCCAGGGTCAGAAGGGCCGACCTCGGGGACCGCCGCTCCCCCGGGACCCTTGGCGGGCCGTCACAACAGCTTCCTGTCGCCGTTAATTTATTGCCGCTAATTAAACCGGGCCACACGTCCCGTGTGCGCCAGTTTCACCGCCACGGCGGCGATCGTGGCGCCGCCGCCGCGCCGACCTGGTATTCTCGCGGCGGGGGTCGCGCCGTCAATTAGAAGGCACATTATTTAATTAGAGACATGGGGTGAGCCGGTCGTCGGGATTGGTGCGCGCGGTCCAGCGCCTGTGGAGGAAGAACACCAGAACAGTCGCCGCCGGGGAGATGTTGTTCCGGCTTCTGTTTTGTCCGAGGAGACTCATCAGCGGCCGAGAGGCCACCTGACCGAGACAGAGAGGGCCTCAAGTCCGGCACTCACCGGCCAAGGTCACATAATAGCTCCCTGTTACAACTATTCCTGCACAGCACAATAGCCGCGCTCGCCTCGGCCGCCACAGCGCGGGTCGTACAGTAGCACATCACGTCTGGGAATTGAAACACTGTCCCCCGATATAGCCGCGGCGATCACGAATATGAGCCATTTGCGGCTCAGCAAATTGCCGGCCTGGTGAGAGCCGTGGAGCACGGCGGCAGCATCCATCACAGTAATAGTGGCGGCTGAGTGACCCGGCGGTCCCTGTCCGCTCCCCGCCTGTCGCCATACATCAGCGCAGCCGCTGGCTCGCCGGGTCTGAATGAATCGGAGCGCTTAGCCGGCTGTCGCCGCACCAGGAGGCGGCGGGTTTCAATCAGGGGCCCGCTCACGACCGTGTCCTGGGCCGTCCGATGAGGCGATGAACCGCCCGCCGTGGCGCACCAACGGCACGGAGGCGGTGAGGTGGTCTCGGACGGAATGGTGCCCGGGTCGGGTTCGTTCCCGGATTTCACTCAAATGCTCGTGTTACAGTTGGGCGTATGGGAAGTATCACTTGGGGGTCACTCGTTAAACTAAATGTTTACATCCTCGATCTCGGTGGGATGTCCAAGGCGATAGCTCGCCGACGAAATTAGAAACAAACCTCACGCACGCTTTTCTGCAGGTCATCTTCAGGGCACATCGGAGAAAGCATGTTTCCACGTTCTTGATGATGATGATTTGGGCTTTAGGGCGCCTCAGCTACTCAGGCTATGTGGCGCCAATTTTCCCCCTTCTTGCCCGGTTTAGTTGGCTCCTCGTGCACATTTCTCGCGATGTTGCTTGCTATTGCAGAATGCCGGCTGGCATTCCGCCGGGCCTGCAGAATGTGATGTGTTAGACATCACCGAGACAGCTTCTGATGGACACGCTCTCAATGCTATGCTGATTACTGACCTTGGATGCGCGAACACTGGCTAATTCACTGCCCGAGGAGAGGTGCAGGACGGTCGAATGATTCAACCCATTCGGCGCCTTATTCACAGCACCTGTGGGACCAACTGGGGTGTGACCAGGACCTATCTGTCTGTCTGTCCTGTCTGTCTGTCTGTCTGTCTGTCTGTCTGTCTGTCTGTCTGTCTGTCTGTCTGTCTGTCTGTCTGTCTGTCTGTCTGTCTGTCTGTCTGTCTGTCTGTCTGTCTGTCTGTCTGTCTGTCTGTCTGTCTGTCTGTCTGTCTGTCTGTCTGTCTGTCTGTCTGTCTGTCTGTCTGTCTGTCTGTCTGTCTGTCTGTCTGTCTGTCTGTCTGTCTGTCTGTCTGTCTGTCTGTCTGTCTGTCTGTCTGTCTGTCTGTCTGTCTGTCTGTCTGTCTGTCTGTCTGTCTGTCTGTCTGTCTGTCTGTCTGTCTGTCTGTCTGTCTGTCTGTCTGTCTGTCTGTCTGTCTGTCTGTCTGTCTGTCTGTCTGTCTGTCTGTCTGTCTGTCTGTCTGTCTGTCTGTCTGTCTGTCTGTCTGTCTGTCTGTCTGTCTGTCTGTCTGTCTGTCTGTCTGTCTGTCTGTCTGTCTGTCTGTCTGTCTGTCTGTCTGTCTGTCTGTCTGTCTGTCTGTCTGTCTGTCTGTCTGTCTGTCTGTCTGTCTGTCTGTCTGTCTGTCTGTCTGTCTGTCTGTCTGTCTGTCTGTCTGTCTGTCTGTCTGTCTGTCTGTCTGTCTGTCTGTCTGTCTGTCTGTCTGTCTGTCTGTCTGTCTGTCTGTCTGTCTGTCTGTCTGTCTGTCTGTCTGTCTGTCTGTCTGTCTGTCTGTCTGTCTGTCTGTCTGTCTGTCTGTCTGTCTGTCTGTCTGTCTGTCTGTCTGTCTGTCTGTCTGTCTGTCTGTCTGTCTGTCTGTCTGTCTGTCTGTCTGTCTGTCTGTCTGTCTGTCTGTCTGTCTGTCTGTCTGTCTGTCTGTCTGTCTGTCTGTCTGTCTGTCTGTCTGTCTGTCTGTCTGTCTGTCTGTCTGTCTGTCTGTCTGTCTGTCTGTCTGTCTGTCTGTCTGTCTGTCTGTCTGTCTGTCTGTCTGTCTGTCTGTCTGTCTGTCTGTCTGTCTGTCTGTCTGTCTGTCTGTCTGTCTGTCTGTCTGTCTGTCTGTCTGTCTGTCTGTCTGTCTGTCTGTCTGTCTGTCTGTCTGTCTGTCTGTCTGTCTGTCTGTCTGTCTGTCTGTCTGTCTGTCTGTCTGTCTGTCTGTCTGTCTGTCTGTCTGTCTGTCTGTCTGTCTGTCTGTCTGTCTGTCTGTCTGTCTGTCTGTCTGTCTGTCTGTCTGTCTGTCTGTCTGTCTGTCTGTCTGTCTGTCTGTCCTGTCTGTCCTGTCTGTCCTGTCTGTCCTGTCTGTCTGTCTGTCCTGTCTGTCTGTCTGTGATCTGGATCTGTCCGTGAAGCCTTTCGCACGTTTCTCACCCCTCCGCCCGCATCGTATCCTGGTGAAACCAACCCACTGCGGGCAGCGGGCTGAAATCGAGTCCTCCCGGGCAGGACCTCAGAGAAGGCAGCAGGACCTCAGAGAAGGCAGCCCACCTAGAAACCTGGACATCGACGAAGCCAGATCACATGGAAACCCTGGGCCTCAATGAAGCCCATCTAGAAACCTGGGCTTCTATAAAACCAGCCCACCTACAAACCTTGACATCTGTCAAGGTTTGTCTGTCTGTCTGTCTGTCTGTCTGTCTGTCTGTCTGTCTGTCTGTCTGTCTGTCTGTCTGTCTGTCTGTCTGTCTGTCTGTCTGTCTGTCTGTCTGTCTGTCTGTCTGTCTGTCTGTCCTGTCTGTCCTGTCTGTCTGTCTGTCCTGTCTGTCTGTCTGTGATCTGGATCTGTCCGTGAAGCCTTTCGCACGTTTCTCACCCCTCCGCCCGCATCGTATCCTGTTTCACTCCTGCGCATGTAGTGAAGTCCCACGATGTAGTGCTGTGAAACCAACCCACTGCGGGCAGCGGGCTGAAATCGAGTCCTCCCGGGCAGGACCTCAGAGAAGGCAGCCCACCTAGAAACCTGGACATCGACGAAGCCAGATCACATGGAAACCCTGGGCCTCAATGAAGCCCATCTAGAAACCTGGGCTTCTATAAAACCAGCCCACCTACAAACCTTGACATCTGTGAAGGCAGCCCATCTAGAAACCTGGACCTCTACGAAGCCAGCCCACGTAGCATAGGCGTCGCCACCACCGAGGACACTTGAGACTTTGTCCCTAGTAATTTGCAGCCATTCCAAATAATGTCCCGTGTAAAATTACACGCGCACTTGGATTTGTCCCTACTAATTTTGAGACCGTAAGCGACACCGTTGCCACGTAGAAACTTGGGTATCTGTGAGGCCAGCCCATCTGGAGACCTCCGAACGGTCGGGTCGAGCGGACGCAGTATCCTCCGGGGCGCGGTGTAACCGCAGCCCGGCGGGCGCGGTCGGACGCGGTGTCCTCCGGGCCCGGTGTAACCGCAGCCCGGCGGTCTCGGTCGGACGTTTACAGCATCATTACCACTGTCATCAGACGACAGTGTCCTCTGATGAGTCGGCCCGACCGGTGCGCCGTGATTGTACCCGGACTCGAGGCAATCTCGGCGCACTCGCCGCCGCTAAATTGGTGGGGACAATCAGAGGCTGATCTGGCGTGGGCCGTACTGAGTGGAAGGGTGGAACGAACGGCTTGTACGACACGATGGAGACGTCGAAATGTGACGGTCGAACATGTCGATCGGATTTGTTTGGTGTGATTAGTTTGGAATGTGGTCGAGAGGTGGCGAGGCGACAAAGTGTCATATGTTTGTTTGGGGTAGATTCAAAGATAGGCTTTTGGACTGTTCGGATTTATTTTTGGTCATTGGTCAGGTGTGTCTGGGAAGACGTCGGGTGGTAATGGGTCAGGCGTTAACCAATGATCGACACAAAGATAGACTTATGCGCAAGTTTGTCACAGTAACTGTCTGATAGTCTGAAAAGGAATAATGACTGGTGATACATTTAGCTACTGATGTCGAGATATCACCGTCGCGGATTGATTCATCCCATGTATTTATCACTTGGGACGAATTGCCGCACGTGGAGGCGGGTTATTTCCTATCAGCGATATATCAGTCTGACTCTATCCCACGCTGCTGTCGCCTGTCGAACTATGGACGCGAGACCTTCTGGCAGCGACCATCGCTTACCGCCGCCCCCAGTCGTCAGCGGGCGTTCAGAAGCCTTCGGTCACCAACCAACGGAGCGAGACCTCCTCCGCATCCCACTGACGTCACCGCCGCATCCCCGTGACGTCACGGTATTCATCACCGGCGACGCGCACCGTTCTTTGCCCGCGGAGTCCTGGTACGGTGGGAAACAGGCGGGGAGACTAATCTGTTAGAGGGGCGGGCTCCGTGGCACTCGCATCAGTCTCGAGACAATTGTGTTTTCACGCCGGCGAAGTAACTGCCCTGGCCTGTCCTGACTGAAGAAGAGGGATAAATATGACCTCTGCGTGCGCAGGCGGATAATTTCAACTCCTAATTCGGAGACTGCGAACTGGTAACTGACGAGCGCGTCGTCTCGTTCTCCTGACGTGGGCTCAGCTGAAACAATGCGCATAAGTGGCCTGCTTGATGAGAGCACGGCGTGCCAGAAGCACATCCACCGCCGGGAATAGGATGGGTCTAATACCATAATTTAGAAGACGAGCAATAAAGACTAGGTCTGGCTAGTTATCCGCCGCTGTGAATTCGTCTGTCCAAGGTTTATTCCAATTTCAAAATGTTCCCAAAACACCGTGTGTTGCAGCCAGCTGATTTTCGTACCCAAAGTGTGCAATTAATGGTCTCTTCTCAGACAATCAGCCTGCTTCTCCGCGGGATAAAGATGTCGCTTGGCCGGGACCGCGGCGTAGACCTGGCAGCATCTACGGACGCCGCTCTGATACTGTTTTCGCCAGTGATCGAGCACGCTGGGGGTCTCGGGGACACGCTGCGTGCCACCATTCATCTTCCGGCGACCAAAGCAGTTATTAGAAATGGGATACCAGCCGCGTAGCTCTTAACGACGACAGCTCCGCCCAAAAGAAAGCACCGCCGACTTGCGAGAGGAAAATTCTGCTCGGCGAATTTTCTGCTCCGGTTCTTTGCGATGGCGAGTGCTGGCAGCGTTAAAAATAGGACCCTGGAGAGTGATAATTACAAGGCAAATTTCGTAGACGCGTTTAATGACAGAATGCTAGGGAAATGAGATGCAAGGATGGCGTGAAACTTGAAACTCGCTGTAGCAAGTTACGCGGAAAAACGAACCGTGCATTTCTTTGCGAGACAGTTGTTTTGGATAAGCGAACTGATGTCTGTCTTGTTTCCCTTCCAGCCGAGAGAATGTTATCCGTGGCACACAACGCTAAACACTCTGCCAAAAAGAATCACATTCGCCTGACAGCCTGGGCCAGCGGACGCTGACGCTTTCCCGAGGCATATCTTCGGATCTACGCAGATTTGCAGCTCCACAAACCACGCTTTCCGACACCGAACGTGAGCAATGCGGAAAACTTCTGCCTCGTATTAGCATTTCCTTTGTCGACCCCGAGCCCGGCCGGGGGCGAGCCGCTGTCTCACTGAGCGTGGAGCGTGGCGCCGGCAAACCCCGACGTTATTTCAATGATGCTCACTTTCACCCGCATAAAACACAATTATTGATCTGTGCCGGAGACC
Source organism: Chirona hameri (assembly GCA_036785665.1). Taxonomy (NCBI): domain Eukaryota; kingdom Metazoa; phylum Arthropoda; class Thecostraca; order Balanomorpha; family Balanidae; genus Chirona; species Chirona hameri. The sequence goes on from JAXIVJ010007852.1 coordinate 23,028, forward strand.
CAGGCGCCGGCCGACCCCTCGCACCGACGGGTCACGAAACCACCCGAACACTTTCTAGCTGTCTGATTTATGCCTGCAGTCGTCTCGCTCTACGGATGGTCTGTGAAGGGTAGGAGTGTGCAGCGCTGTGTGCTCATCTCAACAGAGACAATCCGGCGCCGACGAAATCTGATGGACGGTGATGATCGCCGGCGGATAATTAGAGGTCAACTGAATATGAGAGAAAGGAGAGAACAATCTAGGTATGAATAGGCGCAACGTAACATTTGTCAAAGCGAGAAAGAACGGCCTTTCGACCATTTCAAGTCTCAGTCGTGTCGAGGAGTGGTTTGGACGGTATAATTGAATTCCAGATCGTTGAGAAGAGACTTTTTCCTTCACAGACGAGCCTCGCTGATCAAATCCAATCTGAACAAACATTTGTCAGCAGACAAACCAATCTCACATCTCGCCCCGGCACAAGCGACCCGAGGACCAGCAGACCACTGCCTCACCAACTTTTCACCTCACCTCCCCCGAAGGGCAGACTCCGATCCCAGCGTACCACCTCCCTCGCCCTATCCATCGGCGGACCGCGCCCTCCCGACGACCAAGTCACGACCGAACTGGGCAATTACTGCGCGTGCAATCACTGTAAACGGGAGCGGCTCGGGCGGCGGCGGCGGCGGCGGTGGCACCTGACCCCGTTCAAGCGAGACAGCGGTCGGCCGGCGCACGACTGCGTGCCGCGATCGCCCTCATGCACGGCCGCCGCATCCGCCGTTCAGTCATGAATTCAATTTTTCATCTCGGAAGCCTCACAACTATGCGTTATAAAGGTAGCGGTCCGGAGCAGGCTCTGAGCGGCGGCCAGTGAAAAATTTAGGGCAGGGATGAGTGGCCGGCGCTTTATGGGTCGTGCCGGCACGCGCGCCGAGGCACCAATGCCCTTCTGAAGCGGCGCTCGGCCGCTGGGCCCGTTGATTTAGTGCTCCACTGATGGACCGGGCACAGATTCTTCATTGATTTCTAAGCGGTATATCCCGGCCCGGTCAAAGGCGCTGGACACTGATGGGTGGACGGCCGGCCGAGAACCGAGGCCGACGCGGAGCCGACGCGTATTTCTCTCCGTGGTATTCCGGGATCACGCCCAGGGGCAGCGCGCGAGCAGGAAGTATTATGCAGTGGCGCATATGGAACACGAAGAGACTGAATAGCAAGTAGGTTGCGGCAGGCCGGCGCCGTGGAGGCGCGTGCCGTCAGTCAGCACCCGTCTCTCAGCCAGCTCTCCGCAGGCTCTCCGCAGGCTCTCCGCAGGCTCTCCGCAGGCTCTCGGTGAGTCTCGGCGAGCTCTCGGCAGCGCGAACAAGACTGATTCTCCTTACGAAACGCCGTCTCGTCTCGACAATCGACCGAGCGACCGTGTGTTTGTTTCTATTTCTCTGGCTGGCGGCCGGCGGTGCGGAGCGATCGAATATTCGGCTGCATTATTCATCCAGGTGGTGGCTAGCACGCACACCGGAGATAAATCAATTGGCTCGCGAGAGAAGCCGCCGCCGGCTCCACCGGCACCCGGACGAGTGAGTTCATCAGCCGGTGCTGATTACCGGGTTACCGTGTGTCACCGCTGGGTGGTTACCCAGCCGCCGGGATTCACCGGCGGCGGGATACGCCGCACGGAATGGATCAATTCAGCACTGGGGGTTGCGGAATGGATCAATTCAGGACTGGGGGTTGCGGAATGGATCAATTCAGGACTGGGGGTTGCGGAATGGATCAATTCAGGACTGGGGGCTGCGGAATGGAGAATGGAGAGTGGTGTACTGGAGCGTGATGACAGGCGTCTCGTCGAGTCGTCTCAAGTTGAAACATTGGCTATCTTCATGTCATTTATCAATCGGAAAATTCTACACACATAGCATGTGAGTATCTTCGTTTGGGACGTGTAATGTATTGGGTAGAATTGTACATCGAAATGATCGTGGGACGGAAGTATGCCAAGACAAATAAAACAATGTGTTAGTCATCTCACATGACACGAATTCACTTGTTCGGAGATTCATTGAATCTGCTTATAAAACTAGTTTCATGACTGTCAAAAGCGGAGTCCCAGTCATTTGTCAGTGGGAGCGAGGCGGATCCGATTCATCTTTCACCCGAATTGGTTCTTTTTGTGCGGCAAGTAAAATAGTGGCTCTGAAACGACTTTATTCAAAGACATCTGATATATTTTCGTGGAGCTGCAGTTTATTTCAGGACTTCCTTTATGCTTTATTTGCTTTATGTGTGCTAGTACACCCTCCTTCAATGATGTTTCTGACTGAGACATTCCACTCATTCTGTGAGGAATGACAACATAACGCCACTGTGGTTCAGCCATGCATGCATTCACCAGGATTTACCAACCAGCATTGATTAAATCAACTTTCATGATCCATGCATTGTTCAAACAATTGCAAGCTAACAAGCATGGTGATGTCCCACTCTATTGTCTACCAGTGATTCGAATTAAACGTCAATTTTAGCAGCTTCCACCGACAAGAGTATCAGCGACAGCCTTGCAGCACAAACTCGCACTCGCACGCCGGCAGATAAGTTGGCATTCAATACAGATCTGATCAGGTAGCCATCTCCAGTCACCACCCAACACCCGCCTGATTTCCAATGCACCACCAGCTCATTAATTACCCGATTGGCATAGCTGTTGTGAAAATGAGCCCTGGCATAATTAGTCCGGTGACTAGTGCCGCTGAGAGCGTGAGCGATCCGTCAGAAGAGCCCCACCGTCCAGTTTCTCCACCTGACTCTCGATCTCTGACTCGACTGACTCGAGTCGAGACTGAGAGCAGGGCTGTCTCCGCCGACACCACATGTCGATATCGATGGTCGCGTATGCGTCTAAAGAATGACTAATCATGACACCTGTCGATATCAGGCGTGGGTTTGTGACGTCTATCAATAGATAAATGGTGTGTGCTTGAGATGTGATGCTGATGAGAATAGTGTGTGTGTGTGTGTGTGTGTGTGTGTGTGTGTGTGTGTGTGTGTGTGTGTGTGTGTGTGTGTGTGTGTGTGTGTGTGTGTGTGTGTGTGTGTGTGTGTGTGTGTGTGTGTGTGTGTGTGTGTGTGTGTGTGTGTGTGTGTGTGTGTGTGTGTGTGTGTGTGTGTGTGTGTGTGTGTGTGTGTGTGTGTGTGTGTGTGTGTGTGTGTGTGTGTGTGTGTGTGTGTGTGTGTGTGTGTGTGTGTGTGTGTGTGTGTGTGTGTGTGTGTGTGTGTGTGTGTGTGTGTGTGTGTGTGTGTGTGTGTGTGTGTGTGTGTGTGTGTGTGTGTGTGTGTGTGTGTGTGTGTGTGTGTGTGTGTGTGTGTGTGTGTGTGTGTGTGTGTGTGTGTGTGTGTGTGTGTGTGTGTGTGTGTGTGTGTGTGTGTGTGTGTGTGTGTGTGTGTGTGTGTGTGTGTGTGTGTGTGTGTGTGTGTGTGTGTGTGTGTGTGTGTGTGTGTGTGTGTGTGTGTGTGTGTGTGTGTGTGTGTGTGTGTGTGTGTGTGTGTGTGTGTGTGTGTGTGTGTGTGTGTGTGTGTGTGTGTGTGTGTGTGTGTGTGTGTGTGTGTGTGTGTGTGTGTGTGTGTGTGTGTGTGTGTGTGTGTGTGTGTGTGTGTGTGTGTGTGTGTGTGTGTGTGTGTGTGTGTGTGTGTGTGTGTGTGTGTGTGTGTGTGTGTGTGTGTGTGTGTGTGTGTGTGTGTGTGTGTGTGTGTGTGTGTGTGTGTGTGTGTGTGTGTGTGTGTGTGTGTGTGTGTGTGTGTGTGTGTGTGTGTGTGTGTGTGTGTGTGTGTGTGTGTGTGTGTGTGTGTGTGTGTGTGTGTGTGTGTGTGTGTGTGTGTGTGTGTGTGTGTGTGTGTGTGTGTGTGTGTGTGTGTGTGTGTGTGTGTGTGTGTGTGTGTGTGTGTGTGTGTGTGTGTATGTGCGCGAACGTGGGTATGGGAGTGCGTGCGTGTTTGAGCGTGCACGCGCGCGTTTGGGTTGTCAGGTCAGTCGGGAGCGTTATCATTGTCACCGTCACCGCATTGCCAGTACTGTCGGTGCCTTCCCGTCAAGTTATCTTCCGACTTAAATATACGGCGCTCTTGAACCCCCGCTCGTGTTGGGTTCAAGTATCGTGATTTTCCAACCACTTGCCTAAGTATCAAGTCTTGCGAGTATGTTATTATGACAATGAACAATAATGCACTACTTGCAATAGTTTCATTCACGGCAAGTGGTGTGTTGCAAGCATGTGACTCAAAGCAGCGGTCTGGTTTGATTTGCCCATCAATTCGGTTATCAAACAACGAAAACACCCGTGAAATTGAATTGTCTCTGATATTTTATGTGACGTTTTTGTGATCATGTTCAGTGTCGTTGATACAACTTTCATTCGTCGTGATTTATTCTGTGATGGTAATGAAATTGGGGCTTAAGGGCGCGACGACGGTATAGGTCATACTGCCGTTTTATTCGATGGAAGTCCATCGCAACGTATTTAGGTCGTATTTAGGTCGTGACGATATAACCGTTACACATTGTACGGCCGGCGACTAATTCAGTTGATTTTAATGTTATTTGTCACCGGCTAAGCTGCGTTGGTGAGAGCCTGGTCCTTTCCTCCCCTTTATCGTACATCCTGGCCACCGGAAGATTGCCGTACTTTGTGTTCCAATATCAACAGTCGTATCGTCCACTGCAATGCCACAACAAAGTTCAGTTAGTTCTCTACTTTACGGCTTAGTGTCATGGTTTCTTACTTATATTTTGCACTTGGCTGGTAATTATACATGCTTCGCTAACGTCTACCATTAGCCCCGTGCTCTACAAATCAGACTGATCTCTAAATTATGAAAGAAACGAAAGCGTGAATAACCAGCTTAATATATCTCATTTGAAATTAATCTGCCTAAAAGCGGCTATTCTGTCTTCGTGGAGCTTCTCTCTTCTCATTTAGGGATGTTCGCATTCTCGGCAGGTGGTCCCGCACTGTAATTATAAAACCAACCCCGAATCCTCCCAGTGATGTATGAGCGAGCCGAGGCAATGTTCACTGTGAAATTGATGCTCCCTTTGTCCCAGTTTTAAAGCAGCTTCACCGATACCAACATCCGACAATGGGCCGACTTCTGGAGAAGAAGCCCAATACCCACGGTTGACGGTCCAAAAATGAGCACGCCTCCCAGTTCCCAGCCTCCCGTGCCCTATACCCGCGGTTGACGGTCCTAAAATGAGCACGCCTCCCAGTTCCCAGCCTCCCGTGCCCTAGACTCGGACCCAGGAGCAGCAGGAGAGAACTGAGCAGCGCCTCGCATCACCTCCCAACTGAGCTGCACGGGCGAACCTCCGAGTCACCTCAGCTGCCCTCAGTAGCATCTTCTGCCCCGGTGACGGCTGCCGTTATCCGGCGGGCAGGCATCGTTACGCCGTAACGGCCCGTACACAGGTGTAAAAACAGCCCTCGCTGTCGGCCGGGGAGCGCGCTGACGGGAGATTCCGTTAGATGTCGCTCCCGGCAGCGCCGCCGGTGCCGCCGGTCAGCCGCGGGTCGGCCGGCCGGCTGGGCGAGACGGACTCGCCGAGACGCACCGAGACGCACCAAGACGCGCCGAGACGCGCTGGCTCGCCCTGGTCGTTCAGAGAGAGGTCTGTGATCTGGGACTGACGCCACCGCGGCCGCTCTCCGCGGCTGACCCGCCCAACCGGGGTCAGACGCGGGGGCGGACCGCCAAAGGTGGTTACACACCGCAGTCAAAGACGGCGCACAGCCGGGACGACCGCTAACGGTAAACTCGGCAGTGGGCGACCTCCGGGAAAACCATTCCACGGGGACATGAGGAAGCATTCCGTCTATCCGTGTCCTCGCAATGGGAGAGCAGCGCCGTCTGGGATGTCGATAAAAGCCGACAGGAGGCCAGCGAGTGACCATGACCCTGGTGAGCGTTCCCAAAGGTGGCATCTGAGGCACGTGATCACTGGGAAAGCAGCCGTGCGAGAGGCAATTGGAAGACGCTGTTCCAAGAAACGGTGTCACTGATAGTTACTGTTTTCATACGTTTCGAGAAACAATCTTGGAACGGTGGCCTAGGGCAACCGACATGGGACATCCGGGGAACATGCAGCGGACTCTTGCACATGTGCTGTAGGGTGCAATAAAACAATCAAATAATTCAGGGCAGATCTAAATAATTCAACTAATGGCATTATCGCCGTCCCGTGTTTGAAAGCTTATTGAAAGCAGTGGGTGGGCAGAAAGCAGCATTATTCGAAAATGCAGACAAAAATAAGGTTAATACAACGATACACGTGTTTCGGGGAAGCGCAGTTGCTAAACATGTGATTTACATGTTTATACAAATTGCGGCAGTTAAAAGTAACTAATGTTAACTGCACAAGTATGCCACAACTAAAATGCATGGCAGAAAGAAACCACTTTAAATGCCACTTTGAGCTCAGTGTTTAACTCATATAATTGTGAATTATGGAAACAGCTCATGAGGAAATTAACTGTCATTATGTTGTGTGAAATTTGTCATTTTTCTGTGATTCTTCGGCAGCAACATCCAATGACCCTTAACAATGACCTTTAACACGCGGTCATATAAGCCAACTCATTAGCAAACGTTTATTCGACAGTAGCCTTCTAAATGCTAATGCTCCTAAGCATAGGCACCACTTGTATACAACGGTGAGGAACAGGGAATATAATCACACGCTGCACACGGGAACTTGCCCAGAAGACAGATTGCGATGCAAATTTGTTGGTAGCTTGTCTTAAAGTTAGGTTGTAATTAAAAGTGATGTTAAAATGATCCCGAACTTCGGTGAAAGAAAATATGCTCAGGCTGCTGTAGATGGTATGTGATATAAAACGATTCTGACAGACCGGGCAGACATACAGTCTGGCAGGAACCAGGTCTAAAAGCAGACAATTCTGGACAATGTAGACAGTTGAATGATGTGTACACGGAGGACGTCGTACGTGAATCTGAATACCCCAGAAGACTTCATATAAAAACAATCAGCAAATCCGGTAGGCTATTTTGAATTCTCCGGAAACACGATAATCCCATTCAACGTGAGATAATATCAGCAAATCATATTACACCACTCTGAATTACGACAAGGAATTCGCTGTGTCCAACGCTGCGCCAGATTTAGATAATCATATCGTACCGTTCTGCATCGGATATCACGTCGTTCCGGATGCTTTACCCAGCTCCTGAAAGGCTCGACATTTCTGTCGGCCGTCCAACCATGTCGAGTTACTGAAGACAGACAGTGGACCGAGACGTCAGCCTGTTACGACACGCCTCGCGGCCGACGAAATTTAATTTCGGAATATTTCCATAAGCTGTCACGCTGACACGTCTGGCGGCCATCCGCTGCGCCGGGACACTGGTTCCTTCATGAAGTGGCCCGTGGAGGGCCGATGCTTGTTCCGCCGTTGGACCGTGTTGTTCCGCCCGATTGTCGTTGGACCGCGAACGGTGTCAGTTACACTCCATTCCAGCCAGTTGCAACGTGGCGTCTCATGCTGGCTGTAGTTGTTCAGAAACATGGGTATCGCTGGAACTCGGTATGTTCAGGGGATACGATACGGTATGGTATCATGGGGTGTGATAATTGATTAAAAGCGTAAATTGCTTCTCCACTTTTTATCATACAAATATGTTAACATCAACTTAATGAAATGTGTGTGTTATTTCCTTGGAATTGACCCACGATAAAGAACCGTTAGCAATAATACACAGAAGTGATTAATAGCACTTCTTGCTCATTTATTTGTTGTTGCGGCTGGAATAACGTCGAATCAAACATTGTTGAAGGAATCGCTGACAGCAAAAGCCTGGACTATTTGCTTCTTGTGTTCAAGCTAAAACAGTCAACAGTCTCCACTGATTGCGTATAATTGAATAGACCGGGGTAAGTGCATGCTTGCTCCTCATAATTCTTCCGTTCATACACCGAAATCTTGTTTACACGATGAAACCTTCCTTGGATCCCTCGCTCATCTACCAGTTTCCTTTTCACTAACACAAGGTAAAATTACCCTTTGCCCTCTCCCGCATGGTATGCAGTGAAATTGTTTTTCTAAGCCGAGTACCGACCTCGGGGGTAGGATGAATTTTGTTCTTGAACATTGGCCGAGATTAAATTTCTCAACGCTATCCAGGCGTCGCCACTTCGGGACTAAAAACCTACGCTGACTTTCGATTTGGTGAGAGCTCTTGCCGTGTCGGCTCGTCTCACCTCTCACCCTCTCTGAGCATCCCGACAACTCACACACCCACCCAATCATCAGTGAACACCCAGCGAACGAACAGCAATACGTGAGCAATCTGCTGACCGGCAGTAAACAACTGCGTTAATCGGTCGGCCGTGGCCTCTGTGGGAAGTGCCGCGCCATTCCCACGCACGTGACGCCTGTATTTTATGCGGCGACGTAAACGACACATTGCGCCACAACCGCCACAGCCATCCGAACGCAAGGCCATATAGACTAGGTAGACCCGTCCGGGGTAGGCAGCAAAATGCGTGATGTCACGGGCACGTGACGTCACACGCTCCCTATTCAAATAGTGTTAAATCGGCCTACTTTCGCGTCCTACTATTTGCATACCTTAGGTGCCAGAGGGATTAGTTGAGCACTAAATGATTGATTGAAACGTCCTCTACAGCTCGCTTTTGGGACATTTTCTCCTAAATTTCAAGGGTGAGCCGCTAGACGATGTCAAAGCGAGGCATGCAACCGAGCGAGGCCCATGCCCATATAAGGCAATGTTTGGATTTTGGCCACGGGGAACTGTCGCTGGATGCTGTTTTTGGTTGAAGTGCGAATTTTGTATTATTTCGCCTGGTTGTTGATGAAGTAAGGTGACTTGAGGATACTTTGTAGTAGTATCTATCAGGCGAAAGTATTTTTACACCTGGATTACACTTGTTTCACCTACAATTATGTTGAAGATCGTTGAGTGACGAATGCGCCACCGTAAATAAACATGGCGGCCGCGCCGGTCGAAGGCGTAATTATTTTGGTAGACCGAGAAGTGCCACGAGACGGTCTACGAAAGGAAGTACGCTTCTCCCGATTCGGCCACCCCATTGGTGGAAATCGATCTGGAAAGTGACGCCATGGGACAGGGTGGACACGTTACGGAGATAGCCATGACACCCCCTGGTCCGAACACTGACATCCATACACTACCTAGACAGCCATCTTGCGCCGGACGGCCGTTCCCACACTGTGTGGTGGCACCACCAGCCCTGGGGGAAAAACAACGCGGCCCGCCATAGGGACCAATGTATATAAGACAAATTTGAACGGCGCCCTGACTGGGCTACGCTTGGAAAAGTGGTGCAAGGTAGCATCATATTATTTGCTGGAGATTCTAGATTGAGCCCAAACAAATTATTAGGTTTCACCTGGTCATGGAATTTCTGGAGAGCAGCTGACATGATCGGTTACCATGGCCTTATTTGGGGTGTAACAACCACGTTATACCGTTCACTTTCTGTTGAAAATACGATCTAAGCTTCATATATTTCATATGAAGCTATTCATCGCATTTACAACGGAAAGTGAACGGTATAACGTGATTGATACACCCCAAATAAGGTCATGGTAACCGATTATTGCAGCTGCTCTCCAGAAATTCCATGACCAGGTGGAACCTTATAACTTGTTTGGGCTCAATCTAACATCTCCAGCGAATAATATTATGTTACCTTGCACCACTTTTTCCAAGCGTAGCCCAGTCAGGGCGCCGTTCAAATTTGCCATTTATACCATTTACATTTATACCATATGTCCCTATGGCGCGCCGCGATGTTTTACCCCCCCCCCCCCCCCAGGACAGCTGACGCCACCACTCAGTGGGAGAACGGTCCGGCGTATGCGGCGCGCGAGTTGGCTGTCTAGGTATTATATTGATGTCAGTGCGTCCGAACCAAGGTCCGAACCGCGAGTGGGTTCGATTCGAAGCGTCGGAGACTAGCATCCACCCATCCACACCGGCCGGTCGGCTCATCTCTTTTTACCGACAATTAAAACTAATTTGTTACATCCATTAGCCTGGATCGTCTATGTAAACAGGGCAGCAGCGGCGGCGGCGGCGGCGCGAGGAAGATTGCAGTGTACGTAGCCGGCCTGGGAGGGCCGAGGTCTGCAGGGGCAGACGGAATGACGCTTTAACTGTGTGAAAGGCGGTCACCTTCTCACCACCCCGACCCGGCCCCGGCTGGGAGACATGCACGGCTGCAGGAGCGCTGGTCCGGATTCTCAGTGCTCCACAGGATGGATCCTGGCCCGGCGAAGCGCCGCTCGCTGCACCGGTCTGAACAGGAATTGCACAATCAGATGAGCGGCATTACTCTCGGTCAGAAATGCAGCGCAGATCGGAAAAATGCCACCCAGCGTAACCTGTTTCTGAGCCAAAGTTCGCACGAGTTTCTGGTCTCATTAGGACCATCACTTGTCTTCTGGTCTCATTAGGACCATCACTGGTCTTGTACACATACCCCACGACATTTGTTTTCCGCAGTCACATGTAGATGAGCATTATTAAGAATTCATTTGGCACTATTAAATAAACATTTCCCCGAATATCTGCATAATGGTCTCGTAAGTGGACGGTTGGTACACATTCGTGGTGCCTTGGGTCTCGTCACATGACACAGAATACGCTCAGCAGTCCGGTGAAAACTAGCCATCCAGCTTTCATTTTATGTTGTTTATAAAGGCTCTCACGTTTGCATTGCCAACCCACTTTAGTGGACTATCAGATAAGGGAAATAATCCCGGACCGCGATGCGCCGGATGAACGGGCTGGTGTAATGCTACACACACGTCTTCCAAACCGGATAGAAGGTCTCTACAGCACCGATGTCGGTCGGTGTGAGGTCTAGGTCGTTCTGAAATCAAGTAATGGACGCATCAAGAACAATGTTGGTCTTGATAAAATGCATTAAAATGGTCGAAATTGCATTTCATGAGGTCAGTATCAAATTTAAATTACAATGCCCTAGTGGATATTTTGCCGACTCTTTTTGAAAATAGATGTAGGTATGTTTTAAAACATAAACTTAACAATATCAGATTTCAATGGGGAACGAATGTGGTGAAACTGAAACATGCTCCCACTGTCAAGATCTGGTAAAGTTTTTTATTAAGAAAATGAGCGGTGATACCAATGCCAGCCTGTATGATTTGCATCGCGGATATTTGCCCCGTCGGTTGCCTGCTGTTTTGCACATGTACCACCGGGAATTCACCATCAGTTATCGCTCTGATGTCAGCGACTCCGGCGTAATGAAAAACTATGGCGCATAGCCGTCCCTTTGTAGGAGCTGCATTGGAATTAATGGACCGACGCGATGAGGAGTAATGACCAGAAAACACCCCGATCTCTCCGACATTCCGACGACTTGATGACCTGATAAATTAGAAATATCTCAGGAAAACTGTACACTGCGCGACGGCACAATAACACGCAGACGACTCCACGCTTCCAGAAATCCCTCTGCGGCAGTTTTGTTGATTTATGAACGTTAGTTTGCGCGCCTCAGCAAGATTGCCATCACCAAAGCTGCGCCGTCGTTGGCGGTGCAGGTCCAACACCCCTCAGACGTCGCTCAATGACATCTCCGTCACGACCGTGGCCCCCAGTCGCCGCATTGTTCCCAGCACCACCAAGCTCCTGACTGTGCACTTCGTGGCGCTCTAAAGAGCGGCCTGACTGCCCCGAAGCCACGCGCATCACGCGAGCTGTGCACACGCTTGACCTCGTGCCGCTATACATTGTGCTGCGTCGACCACGATATCGAAATGACACCATGCCGCGCGACAGCTGGAGACAGCAACGCCCGCGCACGACAACATCGCCGCCCCTGCCGCGTGGCCGCCACGCTGTACCGCAACGAAGCGACTGCAGAATCGCATCGGCCGCTAGCACCACTGCGTCCCCGCGCCCGCCGCGCCGCCGCGCTGGTCGACGCTTGCTCGCGCGGACTCGCAATGACGAGAACACGTCGCAAACGAGCCGAAGAGTGGTCCTATTCCGCGAAGCGAGTGCTGCGATCGCCGCGGTACGGATGGACGTGGGAGATTGACATTTTTTCGAATCCAGTCTGCTCCCGCGTGACGTTGTGTGGACCGACCCCGGCTCACGGCGACGGAGACCGGCCGGTTTTTTACCGCGCGTGAAGTGTGGGAAGATGTGTCGTCAGATGGGCGACCGCGCAGCGCGTCGCACATGCTGCGCCGCGCCGCCCTGACAAATAGGGCAGTGCCGGCGACATAGGAATTGTTTTTACTCCCGACCAGAGGGGCGGCTTTACGAGGGGACGGGCAGGAGGACGGGTTATCTGATCAAGGACGGGAGAGCCTTTGTCAGCTAGGTCGCTCCGACATGCGCCAGGGTGCCGGGATCACTGGACTAGTGGAACGCGGTGCGGGCGTTTTTCGAGTAGCGAGTAAACTCGAGTTTGGAGCACCGCACCAGGTGTCTATCACAATTACGTGCGGGAAATGTCGGTCGTATCCAAAGAACTCATCACGTTTTATGGTGTTCGAAACCCCGCCGGGCTGATATAAAACTTTGACGCAGAAAGGATATCGCCAGTTCGAAAACTACACCTTATCAGAAGATTGGATCTACCTGTTCATCATCGTATTTGTTTTAGAAGAATCCAAGCCCCTGAGCTAAGCTGTTTACGCCCCACCCGTGAGAAAGGGACTGAAATACGAGCACAAGAACGCACGATAGCAATTACAATTACCGCACATAGCCTCAAACCATTACGCTCCAGCTAATAGGAATTCAGTCGTCGTGTTGTTTTCATTTCCAGCGCGACCTATCCCAATGTGCGTGACGTCTCAGCCGACGGGGCCTATCATCTCTATTTACATCTCTATTTTGACCCGCGGCGCCGGCGGCCGGGCGCTTTTAATGCCGCCTTTCCGTGAAGTCGGGTGGGTGGATATCGGCCCTGATCGCACAGTAATGGCTCGCCCAGCGCCGCCCGCGTTTAGTCGCCCTGCGCTGGTATCTCCACACGCACGGAATGCCGGGGCGCGTAGCTGTACAATTAATAGACCCATTCATCTTATCGAGCTTTACCGATAAATGGACGCGGGGCGGTGGCCCGAGTGGGACTGACGCCGGGCACCCAAACCAGCGCGGTATGGCGTGACTGCGGCTTTCTCGACGCGGCCAAGATGTGACGGAGTGAGTCGGCGCCGGCGCCCCGGGCGAGCGGTGAGCCACCTCGCGAGGCGACACACTTAGCCGGCGAGACGTCAGGCATGCCGATGACTGCGAGAACGGCCATCACCCGTCTCCGCTGCGGCCGCAGGCTGACTGAGCCAGGGCGCAGTGATCATGAGTCCAACAACCCAGCGAGCGACGAAGCACAGAGCGCCGTTCCCGCGCCGCGAGCCGCCGCGTTCTGGACCGGAGCGTGCCGCCCGGCTCCGTTCCTCCGCGTCCCAGCGAGCATTGTTGGAATCGACGGGGTGGCGCGGATAGTGATCGGCGGGGCTGCGACGGTGGCGGTGTGCGCGTCCGACACAGCCATTTAAACAGACAATGGCTGGAGTGTGACGCCGGTCGGTCGCTGCGCGCAGCTGGGCGGGGCAGCCATCGGAGCAGGACTCGCTCCCAGACGAGCAGCCCGAGCCCGCCAGATTCGGCGACGCCGCATCTGTCACCGTCGACTCACCTGGAACACAGAGAACACCCAGTTAGAGCGAACACTTGCGCTGGTGTGCATCGCGGAGGGACGGGGGCGCTCAGTCAGGCGGGAGGGATCGGCTGTCGACCTCCTGCGGTCTGGGTCGGTGCCAACCCCGCGCCTGACTTCATCCCACTCATCTTCGGCCTTTCGAAACAAATGACCCGTGACACATCTCGCGGCACTCGTGCCGACCCGCATCGCACAACACGCTGAAGGCCGTGGTTTGGACAGACAACAGTGGCACGCCCGTTTCCCAATTTCCAGCGAGTCAGAAGCGCATGTAATCTCCTCTCAGCGGAGGCACGCCCAGTGCCCAGGCACGCACTTCGTCAGCGTCGGTCCTATCATACTGCGTGTCAGGCTTTAATCTCATCTCGGGCTAGTACAAACAGCTCAGTTAAACACGGCAACGCCAACCGTAAAGATAAATTATAGAGGGCGCGATATAGGTCGTAATTTGAGGTTTCGTGAACGGTGATGGGCCTCGCCGTCCGACGGGGGCACCTGGAGAGCCCCTTAAAAGCGCGGCGTCTCCCGAGAGACGGCCGATAAACCAACCAAACTTTTTGCCAAGCCGCATTCGCCTTTTTCGCACCGTTCTTTTGCGGCGTGTGTTCAAGAAAGGCGTCGACAAAGGCTGGCGAGGTTGAATAGGAGGACAGTACCTCAGGAGACCTCGACGTCGTAAAAACATCCGCACGAAAACCGTGGAAAACCTCAGCGTGGTGTTCCAATGTATTATCTGGTCCGGATTCGCTCCGCACTGCATGCGGCGTATTCAGAAAAGCGCTGCGTGTCTACTAAAGGTGTTTTTGTCGTGTTACCGATCACAGGATGGCCTTTACCGACATGATGCTCTTGCATCCTTGCAGGGGTAGTTCATCTTCGTATCAAAATAATTAACCTTCGGAACTGCATACTAGCGCATCAACATTAAAGTGCGTTTAATGGCGTGATAATGGTGCGCCGCTGAAGCTGATAGGCTATCCCGACAGCAAAACGATTTATGCTCGGGGCTACATCCAACCATGTTGCTGTCAGGTGGTTCCGACACATCCTGGAGCGACAGACTTCTGAATTAGACGTCCAACTGGATGTTGTTGACGATGGACTTTGTTCAAGACCGCCCAACGCGTATAGATGCGATTATAAACGTACCAGTGGCCAAACACGACGCGTGCATTCTCACAACTGGGGCGGCGCCTCTCAACTGCGTCGTTTTGACAGCTGGTCGCCTCCTGGGTAATACTCGGGGACAGCGTAAGAGCCTGAGGCGTAATAAGATTGCCGCTTAATCGAGCGTGGACGAGTCTGGCATAGTGATGCCTTGTTGACCTGCCCCGGCACTCAGCACTCTGCCGCAGGTCGGCACACGCTCGCTGAGTATGCGGCGCGTGTTTGCTTTGGGCACACTTCTACGTCAGCGCGAGCTCTCCGTGACAAATGACTGTGTGAAATGTCATGAGTGCCGACGGATGGCTTCAGTCAACAGTCTCGCCGACGATGACAAACTCCGATCGCGTCGGACTCGGCCAATCCATAACGATATCAGCGGGGCCACAGATCTTCACACGACGTGACTTGCACTCATCCAGTGGCCACACACGGCTGGCCCGGCGACACTGCCTGGCTGTTTCCACGCGGCACGCGGCGCGCGCCGTGCGCCGTGCGCTGCACTGGTCCCCGACTCTGCGGTCCTGCTGCGGCCCGGCCGCGGCCCGGCTGCGGCTGACCCAGCAGCGTCACCCTGTGGTGAGATACCGTGACCCTGCGTCCGCAGCTCCTCAGCCGGACACCGCGCCTCGCATAGCGGCACAATGCGCCGGAAGTTGGACCGCCATTACGCCATTGTACAGGGGGTCGTCAGGCGGAAAGCCAGCCGCCGCGACGGCGGCAGCGGTGGTGACGGCGGTGGCGGCGACAACGGCGCAGCGGCGGCAGTGGCGGCGGGGGCGGCGCCCGCCCACAAGACGCCGCCGCGCCGACATACAAAAACACTCGCCAAGTGAGTCACGGCTCCAGTGTCGGTGGCAGCTGCCGACGGTGTGTCATTTTTGCACCGGCCTGCTCCGCGTCTCAGGCGTTGCCAGGAGCCGTTTGTCGTCAGTGGCAGCATCCTGGGCAACTGCCCCAGCGCCAACTCGCTTCGCCTCGCATCGTCCTGGGTCGGCTCGGGTCGGCTCGCATCGTCCCGGATCGTCCCCTGGTCTCAGACAGGTGGCGGCAGGTCGCCGCGAGTTGTACCCCGCCCCGCCCCGGCCCCCGCCCGCCCGCCCGGTCCCCCCCCCCCCCCCCGTCCTGCGCCTGGCAATGGAGCTGCAACGGTGTGAGAGGCGGGTCACAGGGGTCAAAGCGGCCAGCCGGCGGGTCAGGCCAACAATGGGAGCGGACCGGCTCGTTATTTCGCACGGTAAATTGCATTTCGCACGCTGATTACGCCGTGTAAGCGCAGCGTGTGCTCACGGGTCACCTGGCGCGCGTAGCTGTGGTACGGCAAATCGGACGGGTTTGGCCACCGGTGCGTAAGCAATGGGTGCTGAGTAGTCGGGTTCCCGGGACGGGACGGGTATTGTTTTTCTTTTAGAGAACCATGGATGGTAGACTAAGAGGAATCGGATGTATTAGCGAACTTGATCACTTGGCTCTTCACCAGGTGCGGGTGACTCAGCTCTTCGGAGAATTAATTCAAATGTTTAGTCTAATGCTGAAAGAACCCAACTAAGCGTTGATAAGAAAGCTCCGCTTAGGAAATGGGAGTGCTCTCGCTTCCTGTGGGACACGCTCAGCCACGATGGCCGGTACCGTAACGAGTGACTGGCAGTCCAAGGGCAGCCTCCACACAGATCCGTAAGCCCCGGTAAACGGCGGCTAACACCGTGACGAACGCTGGCGGCAGCTCCGTAGTCTTGGACCTCGGCCTGGGCGTCAAACGTCACAGGCGGAGGCGGACCATGATTGCGGTCAGATTGAGCAGGTGTGTCCGAAGGGGCGTCGCCGCACGGCCAGCGCCGCGAGGCCCACGCGCACGCCCTGCCACGCCACGCCTGACCGCGACCTCCGGCCAGCCGCCGTCCGCCGTCCGCCAGCCCCTCGACGCGTGCGCCAAGGAAGGAAGCCGGAGCATTTTTGAGGCACAACTCAAAACACTAGTCTCTTTGTGAAGAAGGAAGAATACGCGTGCCGTCGATCGGCACAATGGCGGGCGCTGGGCGGATAACCGCAGCAGGGCAGGGCGCGGGGTGTCTTCCGCTGCTGCTACTGGGGATAATGGTGGGAACTCGACAGAAGCAGGTGCAGCACGACACACACACAGCGCCATCTGCCCTCGGCGTCAAGGCTTCTATATGCAGCTGAAACGAGGGGAAATGAAGCGGAAGAAGACATTTACGGTGGTGTAATAATGGCAGATGGTGTGTTATCTGGGACATATTTGTCTACGCTATCAAAGAGAAATTGTCCCGAGGTCGTTCCAGTGACATTTATGTCCTGTCCGGTAAATGAAGATGGTTTCATGGGTCGGTGTGCATCAGTCGAAATGAAGGCACCTATCACGTGTAGGCACCTGGTATTTATTTGACAAGAATTATGATGATGTGTTCTTCATGCCTCCAGAGCTAATTACAAGAAATTCTCACAAGTTAATGACGTAATAAGCCCGTACTGCAAAGGGGCGAAAGGTTTGGAAGCTACCACTTCGCCTTAATGCACCTCCATCATGTTAACGAAGCTAATGGTAACAAGTTCAGCTTTGTCGCACGCCTTGCCTCGTGAGACAAATGCATTACCACGCACCATTAGTCAACTGCTCTCCGGCTTTAATGGCCCGACAAAAATGAATCACTTTGTTATTTTCTGTTGTAGTTGTCTCACTTCATAAGCAGGCGGACGGCGGCGCGGCGGCGCGGCGGCCGGGTTTGTTTCTCACCCGTTATCAGTGATGGAGAGCCCCGCGTGGGTCGGCCGGCCGCGCGCGGATTCACCGTCAGCTCCCGAGACGCCTCCACAGCGGCAGTTTTCACGCCCTCGGACCGGCGGCGGACCGACGGCGGATCGGCAACGGATTCAGCCGGATCTGGGACGCGCAGCCTGAGATGGAAATGACGCGGGATGGCGAGGCGAGGCGCGGCGGCACAACCGCCGGGAGAAGGTCCAGCCAAAACACACGATGACGATATGTGTACGTGTGTTAAAACAAAGCTCACAAATGGCGACAAATATGTGGCTTTGATCAACAAATATTAATGAAGGGTGTCTCGTGACGCGCCAGAGGTGGTGATATGTTTGTATTTCGCAACACAAAAGAAGGTCGGAAAATACATCATTCTTTATCCATCTCGAATACGTTCATATTCATCATTCTTTATCCATCTCTAATACCTTCATATTCCATAGACACGCAATATCAAACAAAATGGCCGTCACATGTCGTGTCCGGGCTAAACGTTGTTTTAAAGGCAATAAACTTTAACGGCGACAACGCCCATCTCGCATAATAACACGCTAACAACGCTCAGTGGCAAACGCAAATGTACTGCTGCCGCGCCGCCATACAAATAATAATTACCGCTTATTAAAAATCGTCACCACGGAACAGGAAACGAACCGCGCAGCGAAGATGGGTAAAAAGTGGGCACAATAGCGTCTGTTATAGTTGATGGTGACAGTTCGCCGACCTCGTTCGGGTAACGGACAACCCTCGCGGCCCAGTAATGATAATGTTAATGAAAGACAGTAGCTCTCGCCGGCGCGAGCTTCATATACGAGCGGACCGCCGTCGGCCTCGCCAAAAGCGGCATCTTAAGCGACGCATAAATTATGCAGCGAATGTTCCTGCCGTCGTGAGGACAGGGGATATTGATTACAGGAGATACCCAGGAGTAGAGTCGGGTGCACGGAGACGATGGGCCGTCGGTCAGCGGAAGGGTCATTCAGATGAGACGAGATGACCGGCCGAGATGAGAAGTGACCCGGCCACGATGACCGACAAGCGGTCAACCCCCGCTGGATCGTGATCAGCCGGTGTTGAAAGTGTCGGCTGGTGCCAGCGATGACTGACGGTTAGGGGAATTGGTGGTGATGGTGGGGCTCGATGGGGATCCAAGAAGATGTAAAATATATGGCTTATGGGTGTTGATATGACAGCCAGTGACAGGCAGAGACAGACAGACCGTGAGAGACAGACTGTTATCGTCAGCTATGGTCGTTTGCAGTCAAGTATATTCGGTGATAGTCGGTGACGAGGGTAACATGACATATATGGCATGACCTTTTCTGTAACTGAATGCTGTTCTGCTGTTGAGCTTGACACCTAGAGAGCATGCACACAAGTCAGTATTAGCGGAGACTATCGACGTCACTCGGGTAAAAGTTGATGACAGCCAGTGATGTCAGTGACCAAAGGTGATAACACGACAGCCTGTGGTGTTCGGTGACACCACATCGTATTCAGTGACCGCCAGTGACAGCATGTGACAGGTGACCGCCAGTGACAGTATATGACAGGTGACCGCCAGTGACAGTATATGACAGGTGACCGCCAGTGACAGTATATGACAGGTGACCGCCAGTGACAGCATGTGACAGGTGATCGCCAGTGACAGTATATGACATGTGACCGCCAGTGACAGTATATGATAGGTGACCTCCAGTGACAGTATATGACAGGTGACCGCCAGTGACAACATGTGACAGGTGATCGCCAGTGACAGTATGTGACAGGTGACCGCCAGTGACAGTATATGACAGGTGACCGCCAGTGACAGTATATGACAGGTGACCGCCAGTGACAGGATGTGACAGGTGATCGCCAGTGACAGTATATGACAGGTGACCGCCAGTGACAGTATATGACAGGTGACCGCCAGTGACATCATGTGACAGGCGATCGCCAGTGACATTATATGACAGGTGACCGCCAGTGACAGCATGTGACAGGTGACCGCCAGTGACAGTATATGACAGGTGACCGCCAGTGACAGTATATGACAGGTGATCGCCAGTGGCAATATATGACAGGTGATCGCCAGTGGCAGTATATGACATGTGATCGCCAGTGACAGTGTATGGCAGGTGATCGCCAGTGACAGTATATGACAGGTGACCGCCAGTGACAGTATATGACAGATGACCGCCAGTGACAGTATATGACATGTGACCGCCAGTGACAGTATATGACAGGTGACCGCCAGTGACAGTATATGACAGGTGACCGCCAGTGACAGTATATGACAGCTGTTGGACACCTGTCTCAATATATGCGGCCGGTGACAGTCCATGTCAGCTGTAACCCGCTATCACCTCAGCGTCCATCACCCGTGCCAAGCGGGGACCGAGGATCAAGTGACCCGCATATTGTTCCACACCGGGAGGCACGCCGCTGACGGCACGGAGCGAGAAAGTGGAAACTCCCGGTGCCGCTCGGCAGACGATTACTGCACGAGCCGCCGCTTCTCGGCATCTGAACCACGTGACCCCGTCATCATGGGTCACCGGAGGTGAGACAGATGCGACGCAACGGCCACGAACGCGTCACGTGACCCTGGAGAGCAGTCACGTGACCCTGGAGAACGGTGTGAGATAGTGGTGTGGAGTGGAGCGTACAGGAGAGTGTGGCATTGAGCAACGGAGAGATATGCTAATCATAACGGATTGTTTGTGTTGGGTGTTTATGAGAGGTGTAAATGTATGGATAAAGCAACACAGCAAACAAAGGCCTTCACGAACGCAACCGTGACAACTGGCAATTAAGCAGACAATTGAACCGATTTGACATTTAAACCGATCGCAATCATACATTTTGGAAGCTTGCAAATGTGTTATTCGGACTGAAAACCGATTTCACTTACCAATGGAAAGGATAAGATTGGTCACGTGACCATGGGTTGTTGCCAGGCTGAATATAAAATAACAAAATGGATCAATTAAAAATGTTTCCTTCTATGGCTGGGCGAAAACTGGCTAATGGGTTCCTTTACGCGTTTCCTTCGGCAAAATGAGAAGACCGGGAGCCAAGCAGCACACTCTCCATCATTTCCACCCGTGCTCCCACACAATTAGGGCTGCATTTATCCCTGACGCGTGCGAACAACGGGGTGCACGAGGTCAGGTCCTTTTACGAAATACGGCCGCCCTCTGTACGGTCTGCTCCTTTGTCTGCCCACTGTCACTGAACACTGTGTAATCGGACTCTTACTACTGTTTACATTCTGCAAAGGAGTGCGCCCCCAGCCTTGACATAAATACGCTCTCAAGTCGGGAAACGCCTGTCATTCCATTAATATAGCCGAATTTATGACAGTGTGTAATGATAACTTTGTCGTAAAGCATCGTATGATTTATCGCGTATGGCGGCGTCCTGATGGCGACCGGGGTTCATCTGGGCGTAATTACCCAGACAGACGCTCACCGAGACCTCCTGAGCGCCATCTGCTGGCCTGCCTTACTGGGTCACGAGGCAAGCGGCTCGCCCGCGCCGAGATGTATCCCTGACCCGCTGGCTGCCGCGCCGGTGGGTCGCCGCTCGGTTGCCGCGCGGTCGCTACTCGGGCGTCGGCCAACTTGACGCTAAATAACCTCGGCAATCAATTTTGCGTATCCGGCCATCGCTCGCCTCTCTCGTCGGCGTGTACAAGCA
This sequence comes from Chirona hameri, assembly GCA_036785665.1. Lineage (NCBI taxonomy): Eukaryota > Metazoa > Arthropoda > Thecostraca > Balanomorpha > Balanidae > Chirona > Chirona hameri. The sequence continues at coordinate 44,393 of JAXIVJ010007852.1, forward strand.
CTAATGGGCACAAATGTGCATTGCAAATGGCCGCTCCCAGGGCGAACGGAACCGCTGTCGCATTACCATAAACCCAGGCTCGTCACTGTCCTGACTATGCCAATCGGTGTTCGAAAGCTGTAAACGACGCCCGCGCCCGCCGGCCGCTCGAACGTTTAAACAGCGTAACTTAGCACCAGTGTTAATTTGCGAACATGGATCGCCCCCGCCGGCGCGATCTGAGAATGTCGCCCACCAAGAAACCCAACAGCGCACAATGGCACGGAACGGACGAATACGAGGGGAGCGAGTGTCGGCTTAGTTACCGACGACTCAAATTAGACCGCGCAAACAGCGTCCTTTGATCCATTGTGCGGTGTAAATTTTTACAAATCCCAGCTTTGTACCGGGTCGGGATGAAAGGCTGCGTGCCGTGTGATCGCAGCGAGGTGGGCGATCCTGGGAGTTCTCCACTGCGATCCGTAAAATTGGCAAACATGGTGACACGGACGGGACCGTCCAGGCACTTTCCCACCATCACAAACCGGGATTTTTGCAGGGAGGGAATGCTGACAAAACACATGCCAGTACAATGCAGAAGAATGCTCCTGAAACCACATATTCCCATGGCGGATGTCTCATCTTGCACGCATCGCGTTTGGAGCGGCATCCTCGGCGTTGACCTCTTCTCGGTGATAATGGGAACGGTGCGCCTCGCATCCCCTCCCGCCGCGACGGAGATGCCTTCCGCGCGAGGCACGCGGGACACAATGGCGGAGGTGGGAGGGCAGGCGGGCAGCGGTGCGGGATCCCTCCCCGGGGAGGCGTGCGCCCCCTGCGGCCTCCCCGCTCCCCGGGCCGCGCGACAGGTGGTGGCCACTTAGGACGAGCCAAGGTGGTGCCGCCCGCTGCTGCCGCCACCGCCGACCCTCCCCGGACACCACCGAACCCTGGACACCGCCTCCATCCGGCCCCTCCATTCACCGCCGCAGCCATCATCCGCATTCATCCGCCGCCACCACCGCCGCCGCCGCCACCGCCGCCACCGCCGCCACCGCCGCCATCGCCGCCATCGCCGCCATCGTCAGCCCATGGTCGTCACCGCCGCCACCGTCAGACCATGGTCGTCACCGGTGCCATCGTCTGACTGCCGGGTGGACGGACGCGTCGGACGCGTCATCGGCCGGGTGAAATGTCGATGACGCCCGGGATCGGTTCCGGTGGAGGGTAATGACGGGGTAGCGGCGCGCCTCCGGTCCGGAATGGGCTCCGGAGCGGTGAAAGCGCGCGTCGGGTCGCGTCGCGTCGTCCCCGCATCGTCTCCGGTCGTCTTCGGTCGTCTTCGGTCGTCTTCGGTCGTCTTCGGTCGTCTGCGGTGTGTCGGGTCGTCTTCGACAAGCCCGGTGTACAGTCGTTCGCTGCCTCGGGTCGTTGGAGACGAGGCCGTGGTATCGGTGCTTCTTTCAATAGACTGCTCAGTCAGCTGACAAATTACACCGAGAGCCAGCCGACTTAACCGATCACCGCTCTCAAGATCCGCTCTAAGCTCGAATCAATGGCTCGCAATTGGACGCGATCGGGAGTTAGAAGCGACCGGGCAGGAGAGTTTGTATACCCTTAGTTCAAATCAGACTTCCACGGTGACCTGGCCGAGTCTAACTCGTTACGCCGCCGTCCAGGTTGGCCCAATTCAGCTCAGGCCCAGCCAGCGCCGTTCTTCACGAGCGGACGATTAATGGGTCTGGTTCGTCGAGTCAGCGGCCGTTTCGGCTATAACGGCGCGCACAGGACAGCAGAGATGGATGCTCACTGCACGTGGCACACCGCAGCGCGCTAACTTGTCACCAGATGTTGCAGTCATGCATTTATTATTGCAACCGCCGCAGCCGCCGCCGGCGGCAGATGTGGGCAGATGCTGCCATATGCTGGCAGATGATGACAGTTGTTTCCGCCAACATACAGGATGTGCCGAGACCGGGGTCGCCCAGCAGCGCCAGCGGCGGCAGCGGCGGCAGCGAACCGGCCCGGAGAGAATCAGGGGCAGCCGCCGGCGCAACAGAGGAGACGGGGCAACGGTAGCCGCCTCAGCGACCATTCCAGAGGCGCGCATCTGATGAAAGCGTCAACAACATGGACAATGGGCCGCATACCTCTATTTCGCCGGCGCGAGCGTCGAGTGGCGCCGCCCGGTAATGGTTCTGGCGGGCGGACCTGGATCCGGAGCGGGTCCGGAGCGGGTCCGGAGCGGGTCCGGACTCCGGAGCTCCCCAGTGCGATGGATGACCCGGAAGGACTACCCTCGGACTCTCCTGAGTGAGCCTCCGCTGCGGCAGCCGCTGGGCCGTCGCTAGGACGTCACTGGGTCGCCGCTGGGGTCGCCGCTGGGTCGCCACATCGAACCCCATCTGCGGCGACGGCAGCGGAGGCGGGCGTCATCTGCTCCGTTTGACGATCATCATCATCCTTGGCAGCATCGGCCGGCGGCGGCGGCGGCGGCGGCGGCGGCCGGCGGGTCGTCATGCCCGGGGAGATCGCGGTGTTTGGCGGTGTCGTCACCGCACGCGACGACCGAGGATCGCAAAGGTGGAGCTCCGATGGGTGCGTAGGTGGCGGTGAATTGAACTGGGGTCAACTGAGTGATGGTGAAAGGTGGGGGAGGTAAAATAGAAAAGGAATCACGCCCGGGTGCTCGGGAAAACCATGCCACTGGGAAACGGGCACGATAGATGACACTTTACTGCAAAAGATAACGTTTGGCACAACATCTGCTAAAATTCGTGAAACAATCATGGCGTCACTGGTGGATACTATCCATTTATATTTGTTTAAGGTACGCGTACAAACATCAACTTTCAGTGATCGTTAACCCGCCATCGACTGGGCGGGCGTTTAACGCCCCCCCCCCCCCCCCACACCTGATGAATTTTGGCAATAGCCAAAAACTAATAGCGATATCAACGCGAAACTGCGGATACCTTCTTATAAATCATTTTACGTCTTGTGTGCAAAAAGGGGAAAAAATCGTCTATTTTTTCTCTCGAGTTATAGCGAATTTAGTGACTGCTGGATTGATTTAGTGAATTTTTTCGAGTTATAGCGAGTTTTACACCAAAATCAGCTAAACTTTGCCAAGCCGTACAAATGACACATGAAGAAAAATGCAATCGAAAAACGCCAAAACATAGAAAATTGCAACGGCTAAAACTGTCTATCTCGGATATTCGAAATTTTTCGTTTTTGACCCCCCAAAACAAAACAAAAACTTTTTTTTGGCGGGAAAATGATCACAAAGCCAAAATTGTCTAAAATATAAAAAAACGGAAGATTTTTCAGAGAACCATACCTAGGCAACTACCATGCCACATTTTAAACTGATATCTCCATTTTTCACTGACTTATGACATTTAAAGTATGGGTAACTTATGACGACATATTTTGAAATTGAGTTTTTGGCTTGTATTGACTAGATACATACAAATAAATGCATCCACTGCATTTCTGAGACAAAACTGGTCTAACAACATGCCTTTTTTGTTTAGATTTAACAATTACAAATTTTGACCTTCGGTGACCTGAACTTGACCTGCAATTGACATTTACTTCACGTAAATGAAGTCAGGCGGTAAAACGACTATCACTATCGAATTATTCGTGGAAAATAACTCATAAAACATGTGTTGCATGACTTTCGTAGATATTTTGAGCATAGTGACCTTTTGTGACCTGACCTTGACCTTGGCCAACAATCTCACTTTAGGTCATGCGGGATATGTATCATACTTTTGGCAGCACTTTGGGTGAAACTGGTCGCAATCGAAGGCTTTTTTGGATGGAAAGTATGGCCCATAAACTCAAATACGCTCGATTTTTGACCTTTTTCCTGACTGTGACCTGACATTTGACCTCACTTTGAATTTTTTAGCATGCTTCAGATTCTTCTCATTGAGAGCTTTCAATTGCCGCCTGGCGCGTCTCGCTGCGATCATTGGTTCGCAAGATAACCAGGGGGTGTTTACCCCCCCCCCCCCCCAGTCAATGGCGTTCTGCTGAGACCCCAGTCAATGCCGGGTTAAGATTAAAAAAATACTTCTATCGACAAGAAATTTCAAAACATCCGACGCTTGTTTAGTACGAAAATACATTTTATAATGTAACATGAAGCTCATCCCAAGCATTCACCGGCAGTAAACGATCCCAGAGCGTGACATTATAGCAACTCCGTACCAATATCCGCCTTCTCCGTCCCAGCCGGGCTCCGAACGACCTGTCAACTGACACCTTCACCACCTCTCGCCAGCGTTCGCCGGCACTGGCCAGCGCTCGTCGCCGAGTGACCCCGGTGGCCGCCGTTCTCGGGTCGTCTCGCGCGGCGAATTACATCCGCTGACGCTGCCACGGCCAGCAGCCAGCAGATTGGCTCGCGCTCATGGCTCGCGGAACGACTCGCGAGACAGCTTGCCAGATGACCCATGTCCCGCGTCGCCTCGGGGCAACGCGGGATGGCCGACTGACGGCAGAGTGGCCGGTCGCGCGGATGACTGGACCGAACTAAAGTGGACTGGACTAGGCTGGACTAAACAGAACTGGAATGAAATCACCTGGACTGGATTGGACGACAGAAAGGATGCCGCCTGAGATGATGTGACGACGGTTTACGGGAAACGGAGCTTCGTGTCGCTGTGAACAGCCAACTTGTACAGCGGAGTATGTGAGAGGTCACTCTACTGGTCATGTGTCGCCGGTATTGGAAGGCGCGATTGGCTGGCAGCGTATGCATGGTGGATCACGGTGACCTAAGCAAAGCTGCACCAAATACCTAAGAAGCCACGCACCAACTGTGCCGTGTGTTTTGCTAGTTGGTCGCAACACACCAGAGCTCCAACCTTTCCCTCCACACCACAAGAAGCCCGTCTGGATAGTGTCCGTCTCACTCCAACGCGCCCCACGGCGGCGGCGGCGGTGGCCGCTGGAGGGGCACAGGTGGCCGGTATGGCCGGTACCGGCCGGCGAGGGTCGGCAGGCGCCGCCGGGGAGGGAGGGCAGGCGCCGGGGAGGGAGGGCAGGAAACGCCCCGGGCTGGCAGGCAGGTGGCTCCCGCCGCCGCCGCCGCCGCCCGCCGCCGGCGACCGCCCAACCGAGACGGGGCGGGCGTCTGACGCCACTTCAACGGCTGTGTGACGTCACAAAGCTGTGACGTCATTTGGTTGGGACTTGTGCCATCACAAGATGTCGCTGTCAGCTCTATAATGCGAGTCTGAGTATAGTGAGGGTAAAGGTACTCAAAAGCTGCTTGCAGCAGGTTATTGGGATAATCCGGGGTATGTGTAGTTAGTACGCTGCGGTGTTGGAAGCATAATTCCGGAATGTGCGTCAGGCGTGGTGCGCGTCCATTGCCTCCGGCGCCGCAAATTAACGCTGCAGAGGTGCGAACGACATCGTCTACATACCGAAGTACAACCAAATAGCGGCCACGGAATGTTCGCACATTGTTATCGCCTGCCGACCGCAGCGGAGACGAGAGGGATTAGGGAATCGAAGAGGGATTAGGGAGAGGGAAATCGCGTCTCTCTCACCGGTTGTGGTACTCACGGCCGAGGCGATCGACACAGGATTACCGCAGAAAACTGCACTCTGCTCATACGACACATCCATTTGCTCGTTTTTACACTTCCACCCATTCAATGCACGATGAATCATCTTTTGCAACGCGAGCTCGGATATATTGCAAAATCGATCGCACCGTTCCTTCGCAATCCTCTGCTCCTCTTTGTACAGCACACCGGCCAGTTACATGACCCAAGGAGGAGGCGCAGTTCCTCGTCCAACCACTCTGCTCCCGGCTTTCACAGGTATTTTCATAGCGGATCTGGTGGCGGTAACAACAGGCTGGAAATCGATCCCTGACCCGACAAAAGACCGTCATGATGTCCCATCCGACCCCGGCGGCGGGGCAGCCGCCACGGAGCGGCGCGACCTGTCCCGTTCAGTGCGCCCATTCCGTCCCTCCCAGCTCCAGCGCGGGCGCCCATCCCACCCCCGGTGCCGTCCCAGGCTTCCCTCCTCTACCTCCGATCCCGGTCGGACCGATCCGTCTCTCGATAGCAGTCTGTCGGGGGACAATGCGGCTGTCCGGCGGCGGCTGCGTTCATCAGCGCGCCGTAATTAAGGTCCGTCCCCGGCCGGCTCTAATACGGGCCCGTGCGAAGCCCCGCAATCTGACCAGGTCTACGGGCGGTCAGCGCGACGTCGGCTGCGACGCTCGCGGAGAGGGCCGCCGCGCCGCCGGGCTGGGCGGGGGACGCACGCCCCGGCCGGCGCGCCCAGTCTGGGCCAACCCGGGGAGGTCTTACCTCAAGAGCGCGCCACTCGACGAACTTTGGCATACTGGCCCGGAGATAAGGCGCAGATGGTATCAGCTTCGTCTACAGACAGCACATCGAAGTGGAGTCTTTTGAGCCGCCAAAACAGGGCCCATGCGTTCGGCTCCCGGCACGGGCATTTGCATCTAATTTTGAGCGGGATAATGTATCGATATACGTGAGCGCCGACACGGGCGCCGTAGCCTTGGGCGCCGGTGTCGACGGTGTCGGCGCGGCGACCTCAAACGATCCTCCTGGGAGTCCCGCTGGGCGGCGGCGTGTAAGGCAAGCGTTGCGTTGCGCCGCTCCCGCACAATGCCCCCTGATTGGAGGTGTGGGAGGATAGGCGCCTCCCCGAGCGGCGTCAGGACCTCCGCAAAAACGGCCCGTAAAAACGTGCTGGGACCGTGTCGAGTGTCCGTCATGTGATCGCTATACTGAAAGAGCTCCACCCGGCGATACTGAAGGAGCTCCACCCGGCGTCCGGGTTCTTTAAATAAAGTCCGAGGGATGGAATCGTCCTCGGACGCAGACACAGCTGCTCTGCTAGGCGAAGCGCGTTTCTTCTCCAATGAGTGATGATGAGACTACATTCAACACGGTCTCGTTGGTGACTTTAAATCTTTACCACACGAGGCCGTGGGCGTGTAGAATTGCAGATTAATAGGCCTACATCATCATATATGGTCAGCACGGACAGTCCCTAAACGAAAGAGCTCCATTTGCGGATACTAACAAAGGGTGTAACCGATGTTGACATTCATCTGCAGGCTCTTAGCGGCAACACCCACGATACGATTGCTCGGGCCGCATGTGTGCGTAGGCTCGCTCTCTCCCACGCCTGCTCGGCAGTCAAATCGCTGTCCAAATCGGTGACCAGGCAGTTCGCCCCTGCGTCGCCCACTGCTCTCCTCCGGCCCCGCAGCAGCGATTCATCGCACGAGTCCAAGGACTCGGCCGGCGAAATGACAACGTGTCTGGGGCGGCAGACAAATGAGGACTCATTCCATGTAATCTCACCGTCCCAGCGCCATGCGCGCACGTCCCCAGGAATGCAGCTTGCCGCAATCTGTGACGGTACAGACGCTAACGATGGACGGACGCTGGGGAGGCCAGATGGCGCATAGGCCACGCAACGGGCTGGTGGCGAAATCACGAGAGAGGTTCGGTAACTCGGCGGCTTCGTATCGTCTATCGCGCCAGACGTACCGATGGCGGTGTCGGGTAGACAGTTCACTGATTGACCTGACCTCAGCCGGCGGGTGGCGACAGCAGGCATCCCCACACCAGCGAAAGTACCCCCGGGGGCCGGGATGCCCGAGACGACCCGAAACAACGGAGGCTTTCTGAGCTGGAGGATGCTCGCTGAGGGCTCTGTTGTGACGCTGTGAGAAGTGTCTACCGTGGTCAGCTTCTCCGGGTCGGACAGGGCGGAGTCTCGGACAGACAATGTGTGCGTGTCTCCTCCCCGGCCGCACCGCGCCGCGCCCCGCCCGTGCTGTTCGGCGCACGCCGCACGCACACGTCAGGAGGGCGTGGGCCTCACGGAGGCGGGATCCACCCGCTCCGCAGCCGACACAGCCGACACAGCCGACCGCAGTGACAGCCGACAGGTCCCCAGACACACACACAAAGCGCTGGCCCGCGGGAGGAGCGCGACTCCCCGGCCCAACTGCCGGCGTTTTGTTTGTTTCTCGGTCCAACGGCACCTCAATAAGGCGCTCAGAGACGCTCCGAGACGCCCCGAGACGGTTTGCAGCGCATATTGGCCTTCCCGAGCACGTCGCTTCGTTTTTCCGCCACCCGTCTGCCTTAGCTGTCGATTTTGGGCATCTGTAGCGTTATGAATCGGCTTGTTGGTTTGGTTTGGTTTGTTGGTTTGGTTTGTTGGTTTGGTTTGTTGGTTTGGTTCGGTTTGTTGGTTTGGTTTGTTTGGATGGCGGTGACGCCACATCCAATCCACACTCCAATCCCCAGCCACGGTTAGCGGGAGGCAAATTGGCAGCCAATATGCCACCCGGCATTATTAAGAACGTCGCTGTGTCACGAATGCGAATTGATCGCGGATTACCAGGCTGTGGAGCATTTGCGCAGGACAATGTGTGAATATCCCCGCTAAGTGAATATGAAGAGAAAAACAGTTCAGTTGTACATGAAAGGACGAATATTGTGACAACACAGCGACCTCCACTTGACCGTCTTTATCAGCTGCCGCCGCCTTCTTAAGCATGCTCTTGTATCACATTATCGTACCGATCACGGTATTAGCATGATAATAAGCAGTGCATCGCCAACTTATCGGCCAGCCCACTCATCCAAGCCGGCTACCCTCCATACGTGGAGTGGCGTCTGAGAAGGCCGACGGCAATCTCCGCCCTCCGCCTCCCGACTTTGCAGCGAAGTTTGCAGAGAAACCAACACGGCGGCACACAAAATGACTGATAATTGACGGGTCACGGCAGGTGATGCGTTCAGCGCCGTCACAGAGCGCTACCCTTGGATTAAGAAAGCAGCCAAAACGTCGAGACCCCGGAGCAAAGGTGGCCCGACGCGGCATCTCTCCAGGTATTTCTGGCCGCGCTGCAGCCGACGCCCTTGGCACGGTGCGGGTTCGGTCTAGTTTCAGCGGCGGCCAACAGATGGGGTTAGCCTGCACGCACTGGGCGTCACACTTGCGTGCAGCCGGCGCATTGTTAACGGAGGTGTGACTTACAATCGCAAGGTGGAGTCGCTGATGCAAATTTAATAACGTAGATGCTGATGGACGAGCCTCACCGTTAAGTGATGCTGGGCGGACGCGGACAAGCGACGAGTCGCGCGATATACAGGCGGGAAAACTGCGCCATCACTCATAAGTCAAACTCGGTTCGCGCCCGTGTGTTCCTCATACGGGCATACGAAATCACCGCATCACTGGCTGTGGCATCCCTCGCCAGCACCCTGTCAGGTAAACATGATGCGCTGTGCGGGAGCTTCAAGGTGATGCGGGTGATATTTTGATGTGTCACTGCATGTGTGCCATTTTGATGTAGGATCTGACATATTCGTCTAAAAGTTCGTTTAAAAGTTAAATGGAGGAGGGAGTGATCTTTTGCATCTTTTGACGTGCTGATGCGATTGGGACGATCGCATCAGCACGTCAAAAGATGATCGGAACGAAAGGTCATGGGAATAAAGTCCATCAGCGCTGGGAAAGCATGTCATATCTAAAATAGCATCACTTCCGGAGAAGAAGCACGAAGAGGAAATTGTTCGGATAAAACTACCTCCCGTCTTGCATTTAAACTCGGATCATCGTTCAAAAATAATGATGGTACTCAGCTAGAATGTAAAGATACAAAGAGCATTTCGTGTTTAACAGAACGCAGATTTACACAGTTTGAGAAGATCTGAGATATAGCACCATCCGGAAAGTGTTATCCCGCCTCCGGAAGGGCTTGCCGCCACCTGACTCTCTTAACACATTCCAGCTCCAGATCAGAGCGAATCGGCACTGAGGAGATTGTACACTATCCTCCTCATTTCCCGCCGCCACAAGATCCCGGCCACTCAATCGTTAAATCTCATCCCGAGAGCTCCTCCGAGAGCTCCTCTCAGAGAGCCTCCGAGAGCTCCTCTCAGAGCACCTGTCGGACTCACGCCACATTCCTGGATAACGTGCAGCCTGCATCGCTGCAGCGTCTCTTCCAGCCCTGTCCCCGGTCAGTGCAAGTAGCCGCCAACTTTCTCCCTAGGGCTGCGACTTGCAAGGGTGCTAGCGTCAGCGCCGGTCATCCAATCTGCCGGTGGCGACTCTTTCCATGCGCTAGTCGTCTGGACAGCTGGAGGAACGGACAGCGTGACGGCTGGACGGCTGGACGGCTGAACAACAAAACGAATGAACGACTAGATAGCTGGACATTGGACGGCTGGATGGTTGGACGGGTGGATGGTTGGACGGTTGGGTGGCTGGACGGTCGGACGACTGACCGGCTGGACGGGTGGATGGTTGGACGGTTGGGTGGCTGGACGGTCGGACGACTGACCGGCTGGACGGGTGGATGGTTGGGCGGTTGGGTGGCTGGACGGTCGGACGACTGATCGGCTGGACGGGTGGATGGTTGGACGGGTGGATGGTTGGACGGCTAAACTACCGGATGGCTCTACGGTCGCGCACCTGGACGGCTGCCATGGCCGCGCCGGGGTCGGTCTCGATCCCACGATGGTCTGACGTGGTCGGGACCGGCTTCCGGTGCGGTGCCGCCGCCAAACCCGCTCCCATCCCCGCCCCCGCCCATCCCCGCCCCCGCCCGCCGTCTCCGCCGGAAACATGACGAGACGCAACAAGTGGAAGGGGTCCGGTAAACGATAGAGACTGACTAGGCACTTCACCGGCGACTGTTTATCGAGAAGTGTAATCCGTTTACATTCTCCACACAAAAATAACGATAGCATTCCTGCTCGCACAGGTTGTTTAGGTATTTATCGTCGATTTATCTCGAAACAGATGACATTAAAAGCAAACAAACAGGACATACCTTGGACGATGGTCGCTGCTGCCAGCACCAGGAGGCTCCATCGAAGCCGTCGCTCCATCGTGGTACCTCTCAAAGTTCAGCAGCACGTATGCTGCTACACCTCGTTCGGGACACCGCGGCCGTTGACGGACGGTTCGAGGCCGCAACCACTCGGCCGGAGCACGGTCTTTTGATCGTCCGATCGGTCCACTGGATCCTATACCACGTCCGCGAGCGTCCACCGGTGCAAATATGGCATCTGCTCCGTATTGCTGGCACCGCCGGCTCCTCACATGCTCTCACACACGCGCCACTCGATCACTCGCCCTGCCACCGCCACCACCGAACTCGGAATGGGCTCCCACCGGCCGGCCCGCCGCGGCCGACCTCAGCGCCCCTGGCGGCCGGTGGCGGAACTACACGCCGTCCGAGCCGGCGCGGCCGCGAGACGCCGCCGCGAAGCGCGGTGGGAATGAGGACTCGAAAGATGGACGCTGTCCGCACGCGCGGATTCCGTCGCGGCAATCCTGTTTGTCGTCGCAGGCCGCTCAGGTCGCGACGCGCGCGGCTTAGCTTCGTTCCGGCGAAAATCGAGCCGATGCCGGCCCGCCCGGCCCGGTTAGCGCTGACCGAAACAAACAGCTCAGGCCTGTCGCCGAGCGTTAGCAAACACAGGCGGCGTGGCAGCGCCGGAGCCTCTTCACGGACGCCGCGGTCGCTCTGATGCCCCGCGCCGGCCCGAGCTCGGGCACTGAGAAGCTGGTCTTGGCCGAGCGGCCAACCGATGGGACCCGGACGGCGCCGGGCGGCGGGGCGGCGGATCGGGCGCCGGGGTCGGGTCAGAGAGGTGCCGCCAGCTGGACCGACGTCGCGCCGGACGCGTCGCGCAGCCGCCGGCGCCAGGTATTTCGGGCACCGTCAGCCCGGTGGGCGCCAGTGCGTGCGAGGCGATGACAGATGCGATCAACCCGTTGGCCCACTTGGGGATTCCGAGACGATCCCGGAGATTATCAATGTTTACGGCTATATTTTTTTTGGCACACATAGACATCGCATATTTATATGAGCGGGAGGTGTTACTCAAATCTCCTTTCGCCGGATAAATCTTCTCCGAGCCAATATATCAAGCAAAGTATGACAAATACTGCATTGTAAAGCAATCAATATGTGTACGTCATAGAATTTACAGCGAGGTGGTCGCCTACTATGACACATTGCAGTCGCTTGCCCCCTGTCACTCCACTGTACCGGTGAACATACTGTCACTGCGGCACAGTCTAATACGCGCAGCGCAGCTGGTGTTAGCCACACTCATTGATTGATCTCCCCTGTTTACTGGCGTCGGCCTGGTGGGCGGCATCGGCAGCCTTGGCCGCCGAGTTTTTACCCAGACCCGCAGCTCTGGCGGCAATTTTTAATATTCTCCATTAGCCTATGCCATACAAACGGTTTTTGCCACCGGCTGGCTTTGTGGCGGCACGCCCAGCTGGCCGAAAAGGCCGCAGAGGAAAAACTGATCCGAATTAGGGCTTGATTGGATGGGGGTTCACGCCGGGCCGGCTGGCGCCACCGACGGCACGCGGACCCGGTGGGCAGACACCGGTCCAGGGGGCCGACTGCGCCAGTACACCGGGGAGTCTTCTGCTCGTCTGTCCGTCCGATGTGGGCGACGAATGGGTGAGTTGAATATTGCCAAAAGAGCTTGGCAGCCGTCGGAGCCGCCACGCCCCTGGAGACAGTCGGATCTGTCAGACAACCACCGCCAAAAATATGTCACAATCAGAGCAGGCTGAAGGCTTTCTCTCTCTCTGAAAGCTGTCGTGGCTGACAGCATCATCACCTGACCGTGACATCACCATCACAGAGCGGAAGCGGTGCCACGTCACACACCCCTCCCCTCCCCTCCCTCCCCGCCTCCCCGGTTGCTCACCTCCTTGGGAACCCGCGGCCCAGACCGAGCGAGTGCCCGGTTAGCCCCGTCCGTCGGCCACTACGCGCTCATTACGCACTGACCCCGGTATACGCCACTGACCCCGCCTGCAGCGCCAGCACGTACCGGCCGCCGGTTGCAGCCGGCGCCGAGGTTCCGGTCATTATACCGGTGCTGCGCCGCTTTCGGCGCAGCGCCGCATTTGCCGCCCGCGCCAGAGCTGTCTCGTCCGGATTCGCCTCATGCAGGGGCATCCGGCTGGCTGGAGTAAGCTGGTTGTAATGAGCCGAGTTCGCTTGATTATAAGCAGAACGCTGCAGCGGTGGTAGGACCCTTGGTTCTAATGCGCTGCAGAATGCATGGATTAGTGCAAGGACAAGTTAATAGGACAAGTTAGACATAAAATGGCTGCAAAACAGATGTTCCTCAGCGGATATGCGCTGACTCATTATCTGTGGCGCCAGAGACAGCTTGAACACGAAGAAAATTGGTCGATCTATCACTTTCACCCACCTAGCCTTTGGGGGTGAATGGGTTTCATCATAATCCATATATTGTGGTCTATCCCATCGCTCCACTTGTGGGTTCCAATTAGACGAGAAAAAGTTGACATCACACGACATCAGCCACAGGCGTAGCCACATAGGAGTCAAATCATGCATAGACAGATATATAGCCATGCATAGCCTCAGAACGTCGACTACGCTGATTATAAACTGAGGTTGTGAGCTTCGCCAGGCTTAGAAATCGTTTATTTATGTTATGTTATTGTTGCTGTTTTTTGAAGTACTAAAACTTAATGATTTAGCTATGGATGTTTTCGTTATTCGTGAAATTCTAGGCTTTCAAGGCGTTATGGAGAATATTGCTAGCTAGCTTAAATTAACTGAAGCGGATGTCAGACATGCCCTTGAAATGTGTATGTAGACAGTAGCAGGTGGTGTCCATTTCAATTCAACTCACACGTCCAATTCATGCCATGCGATTTTCCTCTCAATGCAAACACTCAAACATAGATCGAGAGTGTTTCGAACCGCCGCAGTATGTTAAAATCAGAGAAGCATGAATGACGTTATTTTTTCGCAGGGCAGCCAACGATATTGTGTTAGGTAAGTAAAAAAGACAACAGCGTTTATTTAAGGCCTCATGGAATTTAATCTCATTAATCTCATGGAATTACCATGGAAAATGTGATCAATGAAACGCGGGCGTGTTTTTTTCTTCTCAATAGTTCATCGAAACCATGATCAAAGAACCTACTAAATAAAATATATGAGGAAAGAACACCAAAGTCGGCTGTGTTATAACAACGATACTTCATTA
>JAXIVJ010007853.1:0-58478 GCA_036785665.1 Chirona hameri
AGATTGTCCCCTCAGACGGCCAGTGTGCCCCCTCAGGCCTTGCGTTTTGTTGTTTTACTACTACTATATGTACTTGCACTTCGTTTGAAAGCGGAGTGAAATTCGTTTCGAGTCACTTTGATCTTGGAGCGCCCCTCTTACAAATTTATGGGGGAGGGGAAATTATATGTTTGCCCCCCCCCCCCCCCCCCCCCCCTCCTTATCCGCCGCCCCCGCCGGGGAGAGGAGTGGCCTCCTACTCAGCACCGAGGAGAGGATGGACCTCCTACTCAGCACCGACTCAGGGCGGATCCAGGATGGGTGGCTTGGGTCAGTTGGGGGGGGGGGGGGGGGGCAAATCCCAAGTCTCACACAAATATGAAAACTCATCGGATTTCGCTTGCTTGTGCATCAACAACTGATTTGAAACAAACTTTCCTTCATAAAAGTTGCTTCGATTTTATATTATCTCAGGAAATGTGTCAAAGTTGCACCGATTTAAGGTCGTTTGGGGGGATGGCATGGCCCCGTGCCCCCCCCCCCCCCCCCCCTCTGGATCCGCCCATGGCACAGAGGAGATGAGGGGCCTCTTACTCAGCACAGAGGAGAGGAGGGGCCTCCTGCTCAGCACAGAGGAGAGGAGGGGTCTCCTACTCAGCACAGATGAGAGGAAGAGCCTCCTACTCAGCACAGAGGAGGGGAGGGGCCTCCTACTCAGCACAAAGGAGGGGATGGGCCTCCTACTCAGCACAGAGGAGAGGAGGGGTCTCCTACTCAGCACAGAGAAGGGGAGGGGCCTGCTACTCAGCACATAGGAGAGGAGGGGCCTCCTACTCGGCACAGAGGAGAGGAGCGAGCTCTTACTCAGCACAGAGGAGGGGAGGGCATCCTACTCAGCGCAGAGGAGGGGAGGGCCCTCCTACTCAGCACAGAGGAGGGGAGGGGTCTCCTACTCAGCACAGAGGAGGGGAGGGCCCTCCTACTCAGCACAGAGGAGAGGATGGGCCTCCTACTCAGCACAGAGGAGGGGAGGTACCTCCTACTCAGTACAGAGGAGGGGAGGGCCCCCCTACTCAGCACAGAGGAGGGGAGGGCCCTCCTACTCAGCACAGAGGAGGGGAGGGCCCTGCTACTCAGCACAGATGAGGGGATGGGCCTCCTACTCAGCACAGAAGAGGGAGGGCCCTCCTACTCAGCACAGAGGAGGGGAGGGCCCTCCTACTCAGCACAGAGGAGGGAGGGCCCTCCTACTCAGCACAGAGGAGGGGAGGGCCCTCGTACTCAGCACAGAAGAGGGGAGGGCCCTCCTACTCAGCACAGAGGAGGGGAGGGCCCTCCTACTCAGCACAGAGGAGGGGGGCCCTCCTACACTCAGCACAGAGGAGAGGATGGGCCTCCTACTCAGCACAGAGGAGGGGAGGGGTCTCCTACTCAGCACAGAGGAGGGGAGGGGCCTCCTACTCAGCCTCCTACTACAGAGAAGAGGAAGCCTCCTTTCTGTACGAATCGTTTTGCATATCCCGATCTTAAAGGAAATAGTTCACCTTCAACATTAGTTTTAAACTGAGATAGCAGTTTTGTAGCCCGTGTTGGGAAACCCGTATCTGCAAGTTTTCTTGACTTAAAAGACTTTCCAGCCGAATATTTGATTTTTTTGGCGAAGGAATGCGGTGCTGGCGAAAGAATGTTGTACTTGTTCTAGCCCGGGCAGAGGCTATACCATCGCCAATCAGTTTGCAGCTGGTGCTAGCAAGCGAACGCCGGCCGCCGGTTGGCACATCTCCAATGCGAGTCTATCCTTATGCGACTACTTTCGAATCTGATTGGCTGAACCATTTTTTACATTCGCGTGACGTCAGGACTCTGACTCAGAGAGCATGCATATAGTTTTGATAAACAATACAAATGTACGACCTTATGTCCTGAATCGGCGCGATATAAAGCCATTTTGACAATACAAAAATACATTGTATTAAGAAATATAATCAAATCGTGTTTGGTAAAACATTTACAAGGTGAACTATTTCCTTTAAGAAGGGCCTCCAACATTGAGGTCCCAAAATGGCTCATGAGGTCCCAAAGGTTTCATTGGGGTCCCATGTGGGACCTCAAAAGTATGCAAAGTTTCACCCATGGACATAATGCAATGGAGCCGACAGCGTTCATCAGATATAGGCAAGTTTTAGTTGACTTAGGCAAGCGTCATTCAGTTTCGTTGACGGCAAAATAGCAATTTAGAAAGTTTTAATTATATTTTTCCATTCCGTGTAGGTTGGCAATAGGACCGTTTAGTTTAATTGGTTTTGCACCAGGCCTTGCGAGATGCTTATTTGATCTACGTTGCGGAAACTCAGGTGCCACTCAGGTGAACACTCAGGTGCCGGGTTACGACAACGAAGTCGCTTCCATTCCAGGCCTGCATGATCCGCTCGCGGTCCTCCGCACAAACAGCACGGTGACGACACGGCATCTTTACGCTGAATAGCGTAGAAATGTTGACCTGACTTGAGGTCATTTTGTGTATCGGAAACAGGCAATGCCAGTGAAGGATTTGCTGCCTAGGTGACGCCACGGATCAACATAATGTCTTTACAGAATGACACAAAGCAACAAGTAATTCATTTTTATTTTCGGGTTGGTTCCCATGTATCTGTTTGATACAAAAATAATATATTTTCCACCAAGGAAATCAATTTTACATTGTCTATATTAATTAAGAATTGTCAAAACAAAATGCAATGTAACGCAACTTACTGTCCATAGTCGATATTGAATGCCCCTGCCGATGTCCATTGACGCTGTTCGAATATGAACAGATGATATTCTGGATTTAATGAAATGTGTCGAAGTGTTAAAAAAGTGTCTAAATTCGAGTGTGCCTGACGATATGACTTGCACTATGCCACGTTCAGTTGAACAGATGCCGATTCTCATTGAGAAAAGGTGTATGTAATATGTGATATAGGAGTTATCGGAACATCCAAGCTTTATTTATCCTCACAGCAACATCTATTGCAGTACAATGAATTAATTCCGCCCCATCTAAATTATTGTGCAGTGATCTGGCTTATGGGGAATGTTGACCTGACTTGAATTATGAAACTAACATTAAAAAGCTTTTGATAGTGCAGAAACGAGCAAGTTGTTCACCCCTGTATCTCAGTGGGAGAGCGCTGGGCTTCTGACCTTTCCAGTTTCCTGGTAGTGGCAGCCCGAGTTCGAGTCAAAGCCAAAGTATACACTGAAAAACAATGATAACTTTGACTGGTCTTCCTTCGAGAGCCTCACCGGCGCTCGACCGGCAGACCACCTCTACCACCACAGGACCCTCTAAAGGCCAGCAGAGGGCCCTCTACAGATCGGCAGGGGCCTCTAAAGGCCGGCAGATGGCCATCTGTAGATCGGCAGGGCCCTCTAAAGGCCGGCAGAGGGCCCTCTACACTCACTCTACAGATCGGCAGGGCCCTCTAATGGCCAGCAGAGGACCCTCTACAGATTGGCTGGGATACTCTGCAGATCGACAGGGCCCCTAAAGACTGGAAGAGGGCCCTCTACAGGTCGGCAGGGCCCTCTAAATGCCGGCAGAGGCCCTCTGCAGATTGGCAGGGCGATCTACATATCTGCAGGGCCCTCTACAGGCCGACAGGGCCCTCTAAAGGCCGAAGGGGCCCTCAAAAGGCCGGAAGGGCTCTCTAAAGGCCGGTAGGGCCATCTAAAGGCCGGCAGAGGGCCCTCTATAGATTGACTGGGGCACTCTGCAGATCGACAGGGCCCCTAAAGGCTGGAAGAGGGTCCTCTACAGGTCGGCAGGGCCCTCTACATGCTGGAAGAGCCCTCCTGAAGGCCGGCAGAGGGTCATCTACAGATCGGCAGGGCCCTCTAAAGGCCAGCAGAGGGCCCTCTACATATTGGCTGGGACACTGCGGATCGACAGGGCCCTTAAAGTCTGGAAGAGGGCCCTTACAGGTCGACAGGGCCCTCTAAATGCCGATAGAGACCCTCTACAGATTGGCGGGGCGATCTACAGATCGGCATGGTGCTCTAAAGGCCGGCAGAGGGCCCTCTCCAGATCGGCAGGGACCCTCTACAGATCGGCAGGGCCCCATAAAGGCCGACAGAGGGCCCTCTACAACCGGAAGGGCCCTCTAAATGCCGATAGTAGGCACTCTGCAAATCGGCAGGGCCCTTTAAAAGCTGGTAGAGGGCCCTATCCACACTCTGGGGCCCCTTTCTACGTATTTACATATACATGCCCTTAACAGACTAAGCAAGTGCTGTTATTTATTCGTCTTACGATTTTGTTCGGTTCGTGGGCGTTCTTTTATACGACGTAAGACGTCTTGCGGGCGCCCAACACCATCCAAAACACTGGGGACTTCGGCCCCGGGGGCCCTCGCTCGGTCGCCAGAGGGGCCCGCCTGGCCTCCAGGGGGGGGGGGGGCATGGCCCCCTTGCCCCCCTGTCTACGCCCTTGCTTCCACATGACCCTAATCATCATGGTTCCACATGACCGTGCTGCCACAATCTCCACACCGATCCAATCGCACCATCCGCAACCCCCATCACGACAAAAGCGACGCCAGTTCCGCGCGCGGCTGACGGTTTCCCTAGGGAACAGCGCCACCGAAATATTGACAACCGTTACATACATATGTAAGACACGAGTATACTCGTTTCTTCTCCTAATTCCTGTCCAACGTACTGAGTTCCAAGATTATACTTACAGAAGCTATTATTTGCTAATTATAAATTGTCTACCATCTGAAAAACACGATACATAATTAATTCATCGAGGGGTGCTAGTAATATTGTATGGGTCCAATATACAAATATATGTGCTAAAATATTTGAAGAACTTGCAAAAATAAATACCTATCAGCTAATTAATAACATAAAAATAGGACGAAATGTGTTGTTTAATCTTGTTTGTCACGAGGTTTATAAGCATTTTATACTTCCGTGACACTTTTTCCCAGTAGAGGATACATGTGTACCTACTCAGTCAATGTTGCCACCCCTGGAAAAAAACCGTGGCACCGCCCCTGATTATTTGACCAACGCCCCATTGCAACATATCCCCTGTCACGTAGACATACAAATCCCCAGTCACGTAGACATAATATATCCCCTGGCACGCAGACATACATAATACATATCCCCTGTCACGTAGACATACATAATACATATCCCCTGTCACGTAGACATACATATCCCTGTCACATATACATACATATCCCCTGTCTCGTAGACATACATAATACATATCCCCTGTCACGTAGACATAACATATCCCCTGTCACGTAGACATAACATATCCCCTGTCACATAGACATACATATCCCCTGTCACATAGACATAACATATCCCCTGTCACGTAGACATACATAATACATATCCCTATCACATATACATACATATCCCCTGTCACGTAGACATACATAATACATATCCCCTGTCACGTAGACATACATATCTCCCTGTCACGTAGACATAACATATCCCCTGTCACGTAGACATACATAATACATATCCCCTGTCACGTAGACATAACATATCCCCTGTCACGTAGACATACATAATACATATCCCCTGCCACGTAGACATACATAATACATATTCCCTGTCACGTAGACATACATATCCCCTGTCACGTAGACATAACATATCCCCTGTCACATAGACATACATAATACATATTCCCTGTCACGTAGACATACATATCCCCTGTCACGTAGACATACATAATACATATCCCCTGTCACGTAGACATACATATCCCCTGTCACGTAGACATACATAATACATATCCCCTGCCACGTAGACATAACATATCCCCTGTCACGTAGACATACATAATACATATTCCCTGTCACATAGACATAACATATCCCCTGTCACGTAGACATACATATCCCCTGTCACGTAGACATAACATATCCCCTGTCACGTAGACATACATATCCCCTGTCACGTATACATACATAATACATACCCCCTGTCACATAGACATAACATATCCCCTGTCACATAGACATAACATATCCCCTGTCACGTAGACATAACATATCCCCTGTCACATAGACATACATATCCCCTGTCACATAGACATAACATATCCCCTGTCACGTAGACATACATAATACATATCCCTATCACATATACATACATATCCCCTGTCACGTAGACATACATAATACATATCCCCTGTCACGTAGACATACATATCTCCCTGTCACGTAGACATAACATATCCCCTGTCACGTAGACATACATAATACATATCCCCTGTCACGTAGACATAACATATCCCCTGTCACGTAGACATACATAATACATATCCCCTGCCACGTAGACATACATAATACATATTCCCTGTCACGTAGACATACATATCCCCTGTCACGTAGACATACATATCCCCTGTCACGTAGACATACATAATACATATCCCCTGCCACGTAGACATAACATATCCCCTGTCACGTAGACATACATAATACATATTCCCTGTCACGTAGACATACATATCCCCTGTCACGTAGACATACATATCCCCTGTCACGTAGACATAACATATCCCCTGTCACGTAGACATACATATCCCCTGTCACGTATACATACATAATACATACCCCCTGTCACATAGACATAACATATCCCCTGTCACATAGACATAACATATCCCCTGTCACGTAGACATACATAATACATATCCCCTATCACATATACATACATATCCCCTGTCACGTAGACATACATAATACATATCCCCTGTTACATATATATAACATATCTCCCTGTCACGTAGACATACATAATACATATCCCCTGTCACGTAGACATACATAATACATATTCCCTGTCACGTAGACATACATATCCCCTGCCACATAGACATACATATCCCCTGTCACGTAGACATACATAATACATATCCCCTGTCACGTAGACATACATATCCCCTGCCACGTAGACATACATAATACATATCCCCTGTCACGTAGACATACATATCCCCTGTCACATAGACATAACATATCCCCTGTCACGTAGACATACATATCCCTGTTACGTATACATACATATCCCCTGGCACGTAGACACACATAATACATATCTCCTGTCACGTAGACATAACATATCCCCTGCCACATAGACATAACATATTCCCTGTCACGTAGACATACATAATATATATCCCCTGTCACATAGACATAACATATCCCCTGTCACGTAGACATACATAATACATATCCCATGTCACGTAAACATAACATATCCCCTGTCACATAGACATAACATATCCCCTGCCACGTAGACATACATAATACATATCCCCTGCCACGTAGACATACATAATACATATCCCCTGTCACATAGAGCTAACATATCCCCTGTCACATAGACATAACATATCCCCTGTCACGTAGACATACATATCCCCTGTCACGTAGACATACATATCCCCTGCCACGTAGACATACATAATACATATCCCCTGTCACATAGAGCTAACATATCCCCTGTCACATAGACATAACATATCCCCTGTCACGTAGACATACATATCCCCTGTCACGTAGACATAACATATCCCCTGTCTCGTAGACATACATATCCCCTGTCACGTAGACATACATAATACATATCCCCTGTCACGTAGACATAACATATCCCCTGTCACATAGACATAGCATATCCCCTGTCACGTAGACATACATAATACATATCCCTGTCACATATACATACATATCCCCTGTCACGTAGACATACATAATACATATCCCCTGTCACGTAGACATACATATCCCCTGTCACATAGACATAACATATCCCCTGTCACATAGACATAACATATCCCCTGTCACATAGACATACATATCCCCTGTCACATAGACATAACATATCATCTGTCACATAGACATAACATATCCCCTGTCACGTAGACATAACATATCCCCTGTCACGTAGACATACATAATACATATCCCCTGTCACGTAGACATAATATATCCCCTGTCACATAGACATAACATATCCCCTGTCACATAGACATAACATATCCCCTGTCACATAGACATACATATCCCCTGTCACATAGACATAACATATCCTCTGTCACATAGACATAACATATCCCCTGTCACGTAGACATAACATATCCCCTGTCACGTAGACATAACATATCCCCTGTCACATAGACATACATAATACATATCCCCTGTCACATAGACATAACATATCCCCTGTCACATAGACATAACATATCCCCTGTCACATAGACATACATATCCCCTGTCACATAGACATAACATATCCTCTGTCACATAGACATAACATATCCCCTGTCACGTAGACATAACATATCCCCTGTCACGTAGACATACATAATACATATCCCCTGTCACATAGACATAACATATCCCCTGTCACGTAGACATAACATATCCCCTGTCACATAGACATAACATATCCCCTGTCACATAGACATAACATATCCCCTGTCACGTAGACATAACATATCCCCTGTCACGTAGACATACATAATACATATCCCCTGTCACATAGACATAACATATCCCCTGTCACATAGACATAACATATCCCCTGTCACATAGACATAACATATCCCCTGTCACATAGACATAACATATCCCCTGTCACATAGACATACATATCCCCTGTCACATAGACATAACATATCCTCTGTCACATAGACATAACATATCCCCTGCCACATAGACATAACATATCCCCTGTCACGTAGACATAACATATCCCCTGTCACATAGACATAACATATCCCCTGTCACATAGACATAACATATCCCCTGTCACATAAACATAACATATCCCCTGTCACGTAGACATAACATATCCCCTGTCACATAGACATAACATATCCCCTGTCACATAGACATACATATCCCCTGTCACATAGACATAACATATCCTCTGTCACATAGACATAACATATCCCCTGCCACATAGACATAACATATCCCCTGTCACGTAGACATACATATCCCCTGTCACATAGACATAACATATCCCCTGTCACGTAGACATAACATATCCCCTGTCACGTGGACATACATATCCCCTGTCACGTTGGTATACATAATACATATCCCCTGTCACATAGACATACATATCTCCCTGTCACGTAGACATAACATATCCCCTGTCACGTAGACATACATAATACATATCCCCTGTCACGTAGACATAACATACCCCCTCTCAGCTCGAATGATGACATTTAGAGTGCACACATCAAGGTTATCAAACTATTTTGTGTAGATAATTACGAGTTAAAACATATATGTTATGTATACAGCTTGTTTGAAATACTTGCCGAAAGTACCAACATAAAGACATGAATACGGACAAAATAAAAGTGCAACAAAGAGCCTCTCGGGCCCATCCGAGGTTGCACATCCCCCCTCCACCAGGTCCAGTCTCGCCCCTTCAAATCACCTTACTCTACCTGCCTTAAAGAAGCCTAATCCCACATGTATTTATGAACTAATCCCTTCTCTGTAAAGTATTTATCTAATCTAATTTTGAAGGAAGCAAGCGTCACTGCAGCAGCGACATCTCCTGGTAGCTTATTACAATGTCCTTCAACCCTTCTACAACTTTACAACTACAACTAACAACTTTATCAAAAACGATTTGTTTTGATTGTTTACACCCCACCAGCTGACGACATGCTCCCCATAGGCCCCATGTTGAAGGCTCGGCTCCGTGTTACCTAGTGTTCTATGACCGTGCCTTAACCGGTCGGGCCCCACCGGCCGCACCCACAGTCTATATGAAGCCCTCTGTCGTCGTCACTGGGAGTCCCTAGGGCAATGTCTCTGGGCCTGCGTCATAGCGATGGATCGACGACGCCATGAACCAATGCGGCGCAATATAAACCCACATGTTCCCACTCAAGACACAATATTAATGAACAAAGTTCGTCACGACCAGAATACACAACTGCGAGAAGTGCATACACAACCTAAACATTTTCATACTCACCATAGCAAATTCGAACACTGATCGACACGTTTCCGCTAGCTCTGCGGCATTAGAACGGCCCCAGACGGCAGTCAGCTGACCTGACTCAGGCGTCCGATTACCTGACCCCGGTCGGCTGCCGTCCGGCGCCTCAGGCGGGTCAGGAAGCCTCCGACCGGTCCGACCCCGCCGCGCCCTCTGCCGTACACCGTACACGGACCGACCCTGGCGAAACTGGCACCTCGACACGTGAGCAAGGCTGCGAGGCGAATACAAGGTAAGTCAAAATGACTTGAAACGGCATATTCATTGTTAAACTTGGCAATGTAGTATTTCGTGAATTTGTCAGTGTTAGTGAATATCACGTGTAGACGTGAAAATTGGAACGAAACTGTTCCAATTTTGGAAAGAAAATTGGAACGAAAAATAAATTTGATGTTTTTCCCATTAATTTTCAACATAGCACACATGACACAGTTATCTGAACCTTTTTCCGTAATTAATCAATAAACATTTAAGAAAACCGTGATGCATTCGGCGGTTTAACTTGGCCCCCTACGACGACGTATTTAGTAGAACAAGTGATTGGAAGGCCTTATTTTAATCTAAAAATTCATATTTTGAAACTTATTTTAAGCTAAAAAACCAATAATTACCCGACGTTTCGCGTTTATTGCTTAGTCAATGGGCAAAATACAGGATAGATATGATTTCGGCGACATAATACATGTATCAAAAAGTCATCCAAAATTATTACACAATTTTACAGAAACATCTTCCCTCATGAAGAATCTCATATACTTCCAATCGATCGATAGCGTTTCTTCTTAAGTTTCAGTATACCTTTGGTTTTCCTCCTTTATTCGTTCAGCTATGCTGTTGTGTATCTTGCAAAATCCTGGTGATACATTAGTCACCTTCTCCGTCTGGATGTATGCGGCTTCAACTAACCATCGTTGTATTTTTGTTAAGTTAGTGTGCAATGCTTGGGCTTCGCTCCATTTATGTAGATGTCCTTCTTGATCGGCATGAAGCACAATGGCTTTTGTTGTCCTGTGATTGCGTAAGTCGTTTTTACAACTACAACTAACAACGACTGTGACTGTGTGTACCTACTATGTTAGTTTAGTCGTCTTGACTAGTCATCTATGTCAGTCTCGTTAGGAATGAAGGCTATCATGTCGTCTACGTATCTATACATAGTGGCATTATTTTTTTAACTATAAAAAAACTATGTAGAAAAACTATGTAAACTAAACTATGTAGAACCAGCCATTCAGTTCACGTTTGAGGAGGAGAAGGGGGGTAAACTACCGTTCTTAGATGTGGTCATTAGGAGATCGGAGCATGCTCTAAAATTTTCTGTCTACCGTAAACCTACTAACAAGGACGATTTTGTGCATTTTTTTTTCATCACACAGTCAGAGAACTAAGACAGGAATAGTGATTGGATTCTTTTTGAGGGCTTACCGCATATGCTTACCTGAGTTCCTGCACGACGAAATAGACTATATTAATAAGGCTTTGACAAAGCTAAGATTCCCAGAAGCTCTGATGATAGTCTTGAAAAAGAAGGCTCAGAAAATAAAAGACAGGGCAGACAGACTGAAACAATCAGGGAAACAAACTATCTTGGTCGTGCCTAACAGCCCACAAGCAGACGACATTGTAAAGCTGATGGCGCCAGAGATCAATATTGTCACAACCTCGGAAAAGAAGATCGGACAAGTAGTACGAAAGAAAAACAAAAACAAAAAACAAAACCCAGATAGCATTGTATACAAAATTCCATGTGGCAAATGTGATAAGTCATATTACGGTGAAACAGGGAGGGGACTAAATACACGCGTTCAAGAACACAAAAACGACTTCGCAATCACAGGACAACAAAAGCCATTGTGCTTCACTGCTTCATGCCGATCAAGAAGGACACCTACATAAATGGAGCGAAGCCCAAGCATTGCACACTAACTTAACAAAAATACAACGATGGTTAGTTGAAGCCGCATACATCCAGACGGAGAAGGTGACTAATGTATCACCAGGATTTTGTTAAGATACACAACAGCATAGCTGAACGAATAAAGGAGGAAAACCAAAGCTATACTGAAACTTAAGAAGAAACGCTATCGATCGATTGGAAGTATATGAGATTCTTCATGAGGGAAGATGTTTCTGTAAAATTGTGTAATCATTTTGGATGACTTTTTGATACATGTATTATGTCGCCGAAATCATATCTATCCTGTATTTTGCCCATTGACTAAGCAATACACGCGAAACGTCGGGTAATTATTCGTTTTTTAGCTTAAAATAAGTTTCAAAATATGAATTTTTAGATTAAAATAAGGCCTTCCAATCACTTGTTCTACATTTGTCACATAAATACTCTTGACCGTATTTAGTGTATGCGATTTGTTGAGAGGTAATTCAACGAGAGGTGTTCAACGTTGAACAAATTGAAACAAAAGCTCCAGATATGTCGCGCTCCCAATAGTGAAGGGAGAACACCAATCATGAACTCCAAAATAAGTATATGTACTTGTTGTTTTTGTATTCCCCCCCCCAAAAAAAAAAAGTTGTGATTTTATTTTTTAATTGAGACTCGATCAATTTAATACCATACATGTTGCATAAGAAAATGCAGACAAATAGATCAAAAGGTCAATATTTCCCTAAGTTGAGACCCAATCGCATCGACTTGTGAAATTGCTTATTAAAATTACCAATAGAAGATACGATATACCGCATGCTTGCTTTCAGCTTGTTGATTAGGTTAACGGGAATGTTTCACCTTTCTGAAAGTTGTCAAATATACGCTGGTTGTACTCTACAATATGAAGTAAGTGCTGCTGAAAACGATGATGATATTTTTATCTCTCGAAAAGTCACTTAATTTTATACAAATTAAGTTGTTAAATTTGGGCTGAAGACGTCATTATTGAGCTATAGCCGCCGCTGATTGGCTGACAAAGTGGGTTTGACTGACAAAGTAGCTGTCAGCCAATCAGCGGCTGCACCAGCCTGGGTGCATTTTGCAAATGGTAAATTAAATTGCTTAAAAACGGTTAAGTTTTTGGGAAAATGACCTTAGTAATTTATACATTTCAATAATGGCAAAGATAATGTCTATCTCAGTTCAAACCAATACAAAGGTGAAACATTCCCTTTGAGGTAGGTATATTATAAATACTCCTCGTTCCCAGTTATTAGACTGGAGGTGATGGCATTTTATGTCTCAGCCTGCGAAAGGAAGCATGGGTCTGTGCACAGTGCGACTGTGTGTACCTACTATCCGAGTTTCCGTATGTCATTCTATTTTGAGGTTAGGTTTGATAAACATGTTATAAATACTCGCGCAACCTCCTTCGGCCCAGCCAATCGGGTCTGGCGACTTACACCTCCCGGTGGACTTCTTCCGATTCAGTAAATCGTCGGTGTCACCTACGAAATAGTTTAGGATCGGGGTTGTGGTGTCTGGTTTGGAGCGTGAGTTGGTCAGAGCCGGAGTAGAATTATTGTGTAAACTCAGTCCATGAGTCTGAGGCGGAACAAAGGAAAGCTCATCGATTTCGCATCATTGTCACATATGCCCGTTTAATTCAGCAATGACAATTTTCCTTGCAAATGACTTAACAGCATACCCAACATAGGGGAAAATGGGGTATAGTGGACCGCAGGGGCAAATCAAACCACCCACTCTGCTGTTTTTATGAGTGGAGCAATGTACGTGCAATTATCTTCACTAATAGTGCATATGTTGACACACTTCCGACCGCGACGGCTCGGCGATCAAGGTGAAAGTTTTCGTTCCGAGACAAAAAATGCGATATTTTACATTTCTGTTCTAATTTTAGTGTAATCGAAATGTCGAGATTGCTTCGGTGTTTGTACCCAAATGTAGATTCCTATCAGTGCTTCGGTAATGCAATTATATAATTGTAAATGCGCCATAAACAAGCAATCGTCATTTCTGGCGGGTCGTCTGAAATGCTTGTCCAAACGTCAAACTTTAATTTGGGGTAAAGTGGACCTGGGTGGTCCGCTTTGCCCCGCTATTCACTAGATTGCATGTATCTGTATTTCATGTGGAAGACCGCATTAAAGATGTTCAAAGCGAATGGCTTAATTGGTTCGCTCCTGTTGTTATCGAGTTATACGCTTTTGGAAATCGCTCGAAGTGCAGAGCATAGCTGCTTTGCTGCCGTTTATATGAAGTTACAGGCTGTTGGACTGGGTTAATTACCAATGCATGACATCGGTGTTATCAATGAACATATTTCAGTATTTGAACGACGAGTAGGGGGAGAGTGGGCTATGACGGCCACCATAACTTTGGAGCCTTATTTGGTCAGGTTTATCACGGCAAATGAGACTAATGTTTTGCATGTTACTACCTCAAACATTTGTCTTTCAATTTTCCTGGAAATTAGTCCCTTCTCGTTGTTAATTAATCTTATATTTTTAATTGCTTAAAAGTTTGCATAAAAACGTCTTACCCCACCCCATGGGGTAAGACGGGGTTTCTCGTGCGGTAAGACGGTCGCGCTTTTTAAGCGCAGTTGGTGATGAAGGGCAGTAAGAGTAGCAGGGTAAATAACGGTGTTCTTGTTCTTGAATGTTCTTACCTAACAATTATTAGTATATTGTTAAGAACATGTCCGTTTAGGTAGGCAAAATTTGCTCTCAATTCGAATCCCTCCTTGGACAGATAAAAACTAGGAATATAACTATGAAAGACTGATTTATTCTCGAAACTGAATGCATACTAAAATACTAAAATGCCTTTTGTCCTTGTCGACAATTTTGCTGCTCTCAACTCAAAATGTTTGATATCATTCTTTCAAAACAATTTTTTAAATAAGGTTCTGATGGTGAGATGGCCACACAGAGCAGACGGTGACCGTCGTACCCCACATTCGACAAAACAATTCAGAGCAAATTTTCTCAGACGCCATATTGAATCAAGATTCACCCAGAATTGCAAATCAACACTGACTGTGTATGCAATTACCGCAGTTGAAATACAGTTTTTAACTTTAAGGAAATATACACAAGAGCTTACATAATATAATATAAATAGTTCCAACCGAGAGGGTTATTTTCGAAAAATCGAAATGAATTAACTACAGAAAGCAAACTCACCCGACTTAGCTGGGGCCGTGCGGACAAAAAGGGACATTCTAGTCCTCATCTTTTTCCGCTCGAAGCGTTGGTGGTTTAGCCTACAGAGGGGGTGGCCGTCTTAACCACCCTGACCGCCTTACCCCACTCTCCCCTACCTGTACAATGAAGAAATAAGTATTGTAAATAAACATTATTTTAATCAAATGGGGTAGAGTGGTTCACTTTGCCCCGCGATTTTTTTTTTTTTTTCACCCGAAACATGTTATGGCTTCTTCCGTGTCGAATTACGCCAATTTATAGTAGTCCTAAATCAAATTCATCCCAATGAAGTCATAGCTAAAACACGAAACTACCATTCAGATACATTTGTTGGTAGATTCCGGTTGTCACTAAAACAAATATGTGACGTCATTCCTTAGCTAGTCCGCTTTACCCCACTCTCCCCTACCTGCATTAAGCCTTCGGGACCTTTTTTAAGACGGACAATATCAAAGCATATGCAATTGTCCTCTGGAGATATTAAAATTGAAAAGTAAATACTTTGTAAATAAAAAAATGTGTAAATAAGAAGTAAATAGTACAGTACAAATAGTAAAAGTACAGATACCCGCAGTTGCTTTGGTGAAGCCCTAAATTATCTTGTATTCTTATCTTATCTTATCTTCTCCTATCTCGCTTATCTTCTCCTCTAGCGTATGTTTGACTGCGAATTAAGAAACGACCGTATATGCATTCAAACCGCATTACTGAGAGCTTCAAAATTATATATTGATGCATTGGCTCACCTTATCTACTGGCTGCTTTTAAGCAAACCAATATTTTTTTTTCGGTGGGGGAAATCAATTTTTGCTTAAAATCCGCCAATATCGCTTAAAATCAGTCAATAATTCAATTTTAATTCGGTGAGCCAATGCATCAATATATCATTTCGAAGCTCTCAGTAATGCGGGTTTAATGCATACATGTTCGTTTCTTAAATCGCAGTCAAACATACGATAAGCCGGACCTTATTGTGCACCATAACTGCGGGTTCCTGCACCTTATACATCTCTTACTTCGATGTAAGGTATGTCCATATCCAGCTTGAACAAATAAGAAGTAAACAGACTGGTTTACACTCATAAATATTAAACAACAATCTCGATAAAATGGAAATAGCGTGTTGCTATATAATAGGTGGTCGTTGAAAAACACCATGGGATAGAGGTGCCGGTGTAAGTATTTAAACATTATTTAAAAAACACATATTGAAACATTTCTAAACATATCAACATATTTAAACATTATATTAAAAAATATATGTATAATTGGGTTAAACGTACAGTAGTCAGTAGGTAGATATAAATGGGTGCGAAATAAATCTCCCCATTGGTTTAAACTGCCAATAAAAATATTAACGTGCCAATTTTGAAATTGCTATCACCAAAAATGACTGATTTATTGCCTTTGAAGACAAAATCGGCCATTTTGTACAGCACTATCGTGCATTACCCATCACCATTTTGTTTTGTTCCGGATATTGGTCATTCTACCTTTTTATGTAATATGATCAAATTCTGTAAAAAAATAGGGAATATTTTTGTTCTCTGCGAAACCCATCAGCACCGACCTTTTCCGTTTTACCCCCATAGCTCCCCATGAATTTCGACAAAATTGAGATCTTCTCAGTTCTGGTGCTAGAGAGCTAATTTTTGGTTTATTGAAAATGCAGACCTCAAATTTGGTCTTAAAAAGTGTGCTTAATTTTGAAATTCCTAAATATATATATATATATATATATATATATATATATATATATATATATATATATATATATATATATATATATATATATATATATATATATATATATATATATATATATATATCTCAAATTAGCCATATTTGGCTTTGTATGGGAGATATATCATGCTCAAATCTGATTGGTCGAGAAATTGGGTAACTACCCAACTTAATTTTGTTTGTTAGATCCTTATAGTCGATGCCGTGGGGATAGGCAACTTCAAATTGGCCATATCCTGGCTTTGTTTGGGAGATATAGCAATTGTATTACAGCAACATGCACATGCACATGCACATGCACGTACACGTACACGTACACGTACACGTACACGTACACGCACATGTACATGTACCATGTACATGTATATATATATATATATATATATATATATATATATATATATATATATATATATATATATATATATATATATATATATCTCCATCTCCATCTCCATCTCCATCTCCATCTCCATCTCCATCTCCATCTCCATCTCCATCTCCATCTCCATCTCCATCTCCATCTCCATCTCCATCTCCATCTCCATCTCCATCTCCATCTCCATCTCCATCTCCATCTCCATCTCCATCTCCATCTCCATCTCCATCTCCATCTCCATCTCCATCCCCATCCCCATCCCCATCCCCATCTCCATCTCCATCTCCATCTCCATCTCCATCTCCATCTCCATCTCCATCTCCATCTCCATCTCCATCTCCATCTCCATCTCCATCTCCATCTCCATCCCCATCCCCATCCCCATCCCCATCCCCATCCCCATCCCGAGCTCTAGCCCTAGCCCTGTGTATGTGTATGTGTATGTGTATGTGTATGCGTATGCGTATGCGTATGCGTATGCGTATGCGTATGCGTATGCGTATGCGTATGCGTATGCGTATGCGCATGCGCATGCGCATGCGCATGTGCATGAGCATGTGCATGTGCATGTGCATGTGCATGTGTATATGTATATGTATATGTATATGTATATGTATATGTATATGTATATGTATATGTATATGTATATGTATATGTATATGTATATGTATATGTATATGTATATATAGTTGTTTATCGTTTGATGTTTGAAGCTGTTTGAAATATGGGCGTGAATGGTGCAAATCCCCCCCCCCCCCCCCCCCCCCTCCCTCAGGGAAAATTCCTTAGAGGAGGCCTTGGGCCTTATACCCAGCTTCCAATAACGTGTACCAACCTATTGTTGTGCTTAGATATTATAGAAAGATGTGCGGTTTGTTATAAATACTTTGCAATATATATGCAAATTTTAATTATATCATAGTACATAAAGCAATCCTGAATCCACCCCGAAAATGGTTAAAATATAGTAAAAAATTAGGTTTGCCTGCCGCTCCGCCGCTCCGTTGTCGGCCTCTGGATACAAATATGTTTGTTTTTGTGCATCTCTGCCTACTCAAAATACATTTTCCATGGTCCTTCACTCATTAATTTGTAAAATACTTAAAAGTCTCCCTATAATATATACTATCTCCCGGGGCCGGGAAAAAGTTTGTTTAAGTCCGAGGTCAGCCTGACAAATTTTTGCACGAGCCTGTAGGGCGAGTGCAAAAATTTGCAGGATGACCGAGGACTTCAGGGGGGTGCGGGTTTGAGGCATCAAAAGAAAGTCGTGCCAGCTGATGTGCGGTCCTCCGATTAAGTAGATACCGAATAGCAAAGAGTTAACAGGAACCTCAATGTATAAGTGCATTGCCGCCTCATCCAATTACAACAGCGTCTGCTGCGGGTTTGGCTAATTCTTCTGACAGGAAGTTAACAGGAACCTCAATGTATAAGTACATTGCCGCCTCATCTAATTGCAATAGCGTTAGCTGCGCCGGTTTGGTCGCATGTGGTTAACAGGAATCGTAATGTATAAGGGCATTGCCGCCTCATCTAATTACCGCAAACACGAATTTATTATTGGATGCTTATGAAAATGTCCAATTGTTTGAAACGTTTTATAATTAAATTAATTACCAATGGTATATAATGCTTAAGCAAAATATGTCTGGGTTAGGAGATATTGTTTACTTAGTTGTCAAACTATGCACCCATTGCCCCTGTGTTGAAGCGGCAAACCTGCGCTACCTAGTTATTAAGTTACCTTGGAGGACTTAAACAAACTGCCGGCCCAAGGGAGGTATTTATTTTACCGTATGCCGTGTATGTACTGTGCTCTTTTACAGATTGGATCTATTGAACTTCAAGTATTTAATCAGCCTATTAGGTACGCACTGTGACATTCGTATATAAAGGCTTTTTACTCTGCATTTGGGTTTTCGAATGTCCAATAAGCAAGACCTCCAAGAAAAGAGAAACACGATAAGAGAGAAGAAGAAAGCTAATATAATCCAGTCGCGATTCAGATACTGTGAGGACAAATAATGGAGCAACGGATCAAACTACTTCAAGAACACTGCAAAGAACAGAACAGTTTCAATCTTCTGAAGTGGTGCAAAACGACACTCACCTTACTCATGTGCCCTTCTATCGATTGAAGCAAGGAAGGATAATAGCGGGAACTATGAAGCGATCACCTTTCATTGCATGCTTTCAGTCGCCAACCACTTCCAAAAGAATCACAAACTGTGCCCATAATCGAATATGAATACGCAGTGCTATGTATTGTCTGCACACGATTTCGTTTTGCCGTATGTTATTGGCGTCAGATATCCGAATAAAATGCGCATCAATATGTATGTGTGTTGTATTTAATACAATACATAGTCACGTATGTGACAGTGCAACAATGTTTTAAGGCGATTCACAGGGCTTATTCGACAAATCCAGTAATCATAAATATAGCAAATATGTATGTGTGATTTTTGCACTTCCGCTCTGAATATTCTGTTAAATAATTGTCTGGGAAACTAAAAATGTCACGGGCCAAATCGTTTCCCAGATACCTTCAACACTAGCCGCAGCGGGCCGAAAACATTTCCCAAAAGCACGTGCTAATGTTGAAAGGATATCTCGGCATATGGTAAAAACGATGTTTGACTAAAAAGTGAAAAGTATGTATTATTTCCCGGTAGTTTTTGATAGGCCTGTGCTGTTGAATGCGTGGAATTGACTCACGTAGACTTTGTTGTTTTGACCCGATTACATAGCAGTTGTTTTAATGTTTTTCAATTGGAAAGATGGCATTAACATGATCATTGTTGACGCCGATGCCTTCAAAAGGATTTCCAGACTTAGAAGGGAGTTCAGCATCTAATTTTCTGCCGGCGATGCTCGCGTGGCTGAGCGATTTAACGCGGAAATCCCCGCCAAATGATCTAATCAACACCCGTACGGTTTTTCATCTAGATCGGCAATATCAGCGACTCATTAGACACAACGATCCGCCGAGGGGCACAAGATTGTTCAATTTCCCCCGAACGGAGGCCGGCGGCGCTCTAAGAAGAAAACAGGATTAGCCGGGCGTGTGGACCACCAGCTGCGTGGCTCGCGGCTAAGGCGGCCCCGCGGGCGGCGCCCCATTTAAATTCAAAACCTCCCAGACTGATGGCTGTTTTGGTGGCAACACCGGCGTCCGTCCGACGCCCGCTCAGCCCCACAGCGGCAAACGCCTCCAGGGCTATTGTTGACCACGAGTAGCGTGCTCGAATTTATGGTGCCCGGGGGCCAATAAAAAGCGGCGAGACAGAACACATTACGTCTCCGCAGTGGTCAGCCGGAGACTCAGACGGAGACGGAGACGGAGACGGAGACGGACGGTGCTTCAGGACGGGCTGCCAGCCGGCTCTGTCGGCCTCTGAGCGCCTCAGGACGTTCCTGAAGCGGACAGAGCCGCGACAGAGTGTGAAATAGACCTGAGGCCAGTTTGTGCGGTTCAGACAAAATCGATAGAGGTTTGGTCCTCCTGCTTCCACTCTCTTCTGTCCTTCCCAAATACACAAAGTTCGTGGATCACGACATAGCGTTAGTTTCCCCCACATAAAAATATAACGTGGCTATGTAAGGGCTAGAGTTCGTGGATCACGACATATCGTTAGTTTCCCCCACGGCTAAATATAACGTGGCTATGTAAGGGCTAGAGTTCGTGGATCACGACATATCGTTAGTTTCCCCCACGGCTAAATATAACGTGGCTATGTAAGGGCTAGAGTTCGTGGATCACGACATAGCGTTAGTTTCCCCCACGGCTAAATATAACGTGGCTATGTAAGGGCTAGAGTTCGTGGATCACGACATATCGTTAGTTTCCCCCACGGCTAAATGTAACGTGGCTATGTAAGGGCTAGAGTTCGTGGATCACGACATAGCGTTAGTTTCCCCCACGGCTAAATGTAACGTGGCTATGTAAGGGCTAGAGTTCGTGGATCACGACATAGCGTTAGTTTCCCCCACGGCTAAATGTAACGTGGCTATGTAAGGGCTAGGTCCAGGACCGAGCAGCCAAGAAACAAACTAAAAGAAACAATGCATTGGTCAAGGTGCTGCGGGAGCTCCTATCAGATGATAAATATGGCGCATCGAATGGATGAGAATCCCAGAGCTACCCCACGAGACTACGTAGGTTATGTTCATTGACCACTCTTTGTCCGCTGTATCAACAAACATTGGACCAGCTTTGGTGCTGGTGAACATGGTGGCCACCTTTACCACTTGTTGGTGACATCGAGGCCAAGATCCGATAACATTAGAGCTTCATTTGGGACACCTTGTTACCATTTGTGTCTGCCTGGGCCGTCTGGACCACCGTGTGGATCTCTGTTTAGACCAGCCTTGACCATGTGTGAAGCACCATACCTGTCTACATTATAGCAGACGAATACACACAACACTGGAAACGATTGCGAATCAGGGGCGGATCCAGGGGGGAGCAAAGGGGCCATGGCTCCCCCCAAAGGTCCTGATACTATATTTTGCCCCCTCCCAAAAAAACGGTCGGACGTACAGTCGTAAAAATTACCTTTGCAGCAGTCAAAATCCAGCTATCCACAGTTAAAAACTTGACAATTTCGCGCCGCTTCGCGGCATGACACAATACGCAATTCCTTATACAAATTTGGAAAATGGGAAAATGAATTAATTAACCCTATTAATGGCAGAGCGGGCGGATTCCGCCCCCACCCCTCATGTTTTTCGCAAATATCTCCCGAACGACTGAGAGTATACCTATGCAATTTTGGGACTTTTCCTAGAATTGAATTCCACATATGGAGTCAAAATTTCGAGTTCCTAACCGTAACAGAGACGGTTCCAGGACCTGATTTTTTTAGTTTTTTTTTTGTGTGACATTTGGCGATAATACGGAGATGCGAACTTCACGGCTTCTTCCTAACTGCCTGCAGTATAAAGGAGTTACTTAGGTTTATGG
The DNA here is from genome assembly GCA_036785665.1 of Chirona hameri. Taxonomy (NCBI): domain Eukaryota; kingdom Metazoa; phylum Arthropoda; class Thecostraca; order Balanomorpha; family Balanidae; genus Chirona; species Chirona hameri. The sequence continues at coordinate 22,245 of JAXIVJ010007853.1, forward strand.
TGATTGAAACAAGTGCAAATTAGTTTATTTTAGTGAACTTTAGTAAATATTGCACGGCAGAGGCAGTTTCAAGGTCCTGAAAGGAGAGGTTTACAGGAAGTTTTTTATATATTTTGCCTCCCTTTTTCGCTAACCTGGCACCGCCTCTGGATGCAGATACGCTTTATAACTGTTGTGTCCGATGTCACAATAGCGCACTATTTCATTTATCGAAAAAGAAAAGAAAAAAGACGGTTTTATAAGGCATTTATTTTACCCCAAAATTTAGTGACCTGAAAACGCCCATGATTTTTGCATTTTCAAAAGTCACCATCATATATTAATCCCCAATTCAATATCTATAGATCTCATTAGTTGCGTTAAAATCGGTTAATCAACATGACAGCTGTGTTGGATCACAAATGCCTCTAATATTTGTAGTTTTTGCCCCCCTGTTGCCCCCCTATCAAAAATTTCGTGATTTTGTTTTTAGAATTGTAGATCGTGTTGAGGGGAATCAAACGCCGTTTGCTTTTGAAAATCGGACGGGTAGATCTCGAGATCTTCAGGGGGGGGGGGGGGGCGGAATCTCTCTCCCCCCCTCCTGTCACTAATAGGGGTAGCCAGGAGCCTGCCACTAATAGGGTTAAGTGTCTAGAGTCTCTCCTTGGCGGTACCTAATTGCTAGCCCCAGGGCCCATTTCCTTCATCAAATATTAACTTTCAAGCGGGATACATGTTTAGCTAGTCTGCCGAGTTCCGAAAAAAGGCGACGCGAACGCAAAGACGCGGACATCGGCGCCCGGAAGCTGCTCCAGCGGTGCCCAACTTGATGGACCGAAGAGCTATTAGTGGGACCAGGCCAGTCCCATCTCCCTACGCCATCTCGCCCCAGGCTCCTCCAGATCCGCAGGGACCATTTTAAAGTGCGGAAAAGTCGTTCTGCTTTCGGAAAATGCGGATAAGAAAATGTGTGCGGAATTATGTGCGGTATATATATTTAAATATGTGTTATTATTAATTATGTAAGGAAAAGTCTTGCCGCTTTCAAACCATTTGCACTGCTACCAGTTGTTTGTTACAGTTCGGTACATATGTATACAGTTATTATTATCATATGTACTATCGAGCACTGACTGCCACCGGTCATCGTGATTTACTATCCGAAGAATATGTATATTAAAAACTACCTAATTTCAATATTTTTAATCATACCGATATGTGCAACCAGGAATAGGGATTGCCTGAGCCTGGTTCCAATATAAAATTTTCGTTTCCCACGACCTAAAATTAAAATTTCACGCCGCTTTGCGGCGTCACATCGGTGGCCATTGTTATAACGAAGCCATCGCCACAGTCTTCGATTCGTTGTAACGGTGAATTGAACGAATAGCATGTTTAGCCTATTCTCTACAAGGCCTATGCTTCTGGGTTTTATCAGGCAAGCCAGTAAAAATTTCGCTTCGCTTCGCGGCGCTAAATAACAAGTACCTACTATAGCATGAAAGTCCACATTAAAAATGCTGCAAAGGCTTAAATACACGAATACAAAATGGGTAATTTTATTTCGTCATTTCAGCCGAGCCCCCCCCCACCCCCACTCAAAAATGATCGGCAACGCCCCTGGGTACAGCTGACAATTGACATAGTTTTGCTCAGTGTAAGGCAATGTCGGAACAATAATAACTGCAAGCTGACGATCTTTCCTATTCGATATCCCGAAAAGTCAAAAAGCTAAAACAAAATTCGTGTAGTTGCAAAATAGAGTGGCCCAAATCCGGGAAGAAATGATAAATTGGGGGTAGGTAAGGTCCGCTAAAAACGGTTTCCCCCCTCCCGAAAAAAACGGCCGGCTGGATCCACCCTTGATGCGAATTAAGAAACTGTGTACTTAGTTCTTTGGCAGCGATTAAATATCTAACTGTCAGATCATTTTTAGCCAAATGCTGTGAGTATAGCAACTGAGGAGGAATTTCTTAAGTTTATTTGGTTGAATGTTCCAAAAGCATGGCACAACCTAATTTTGTGTGGATCAGCACTCGAAACATATCGTTACATTTATCACTTAATTTTTAAGAGCTGATTTGGAAGTGAATCCAAACATAAATCTCAAATTGTTGGCGAATGTTAAAACATTGCAAGAGGCATATTCTAAGACTCTCGGGTGGAAAGGGAGGAGGTCTGTGTGAGTGTGTGTGTGCGTCTGCGTGTGTGTGCGTGTGTGCGTGTGCGTGTGCGTGTGTGTGTGCGTGTGTGTGTGTGTGTGTGTGTGTGTGTGTGTGTGTGTGTGTGTGTGTGTGTGTGTGTGTGTGTGTGTGCGTGTGCGTGTGCGTGTGCGTGTGCGTGTGCGTGTGCGTGTGCGTGTGCGTGTGCGTGCGCGTGCGCGTGCGCGCGTGCGCGTGTGCGCGTGTGCGCGTGTGCGCGTGTGCGCGTGTGCGCGTGTGCGCGTGTGCGCGTGTTGCGCGTGTTGCGCGTGTGCGCGTGCGTGCGTGCGTGCGTGCGTGCGTGCGTGCGTGTGTGCGTGCGTGCGTGCGTGCGTGCGTGCGTGCGTGCGTGCGTGCGTACGTGCGTGCGTGCGTGCGTGCGTGCGTGCGTGCGTGCGTGCGTGCGTGTGTGCCTGTGTGCGTGTGTGCGTGTGTGCGTGTGATACGGCGTGGTGTTGTGTGGTGTGGATCCGTGTGGTGCTGTGTGGTGCCGTGTGGTGTCGTGTGGTGCCGTGTGGTGCCGCGTGGTGCCGTGTGGTGCCGTGTGGTGCCGTGTGGTGCCGCGTGGTGCCGTGTGGTGCCGTGTGGTACCGTGTGGTGTCGTGTGGTGCCGTGTGGTGCCGCGTGGTACCATGTGGTGCCGTGTGGTGCCGTGTGGTGCCTTGTGGTGCCGTGTGGTGCCGTGTGGTGTGGGGCGCGGTGCCAGCACAGTCGTTTGTCACATGTCCGCTGTCAGATCAGCGCACCCTCGCACTGGCGGCCCCGCGAAATTAGCCCGCGCGCGCGCCTATCGCACCGTCGTAAACAGAAACCGAGAGAGCAATACGGATGATTGAGATGCACTACAAGCGGAGCGGGGCGGGCCAGAGCGTAAAAACACCGGCAAACTCGCCGAATGAATCATGTTAATCGCAAAAACAGTTTGGCAAAAACCGGCTTGATTATCAAAGTAATTAGAAACGGGACAATTTATATCAGAGGCGACGTGGCAGAGTTGTGTCGTTAGGCGCTGCCAAGCGCAGCGAGGCTGGAAAGGGTGGGGCAATAACATTTGTCATGTGTCGAGCTGCTTCTATCTGACGTACGCGGAGCTGCTTTTTGCGTTATGAGGAAACGGTTTGGATTATGGATTCCGTTGAATTTCAGCTTGGCGCGATTTGCAGAATGTTGCTAAAGCATCCGTTGGGTCTTAGATTGCAAAATACTCACGTTGCCATTAATTGTTTACATTGCCACATCGTGTCCTTCATTATACGCTTGGACTTTCACCATTCACAGGTCACAGGTCTGGTCACAGGTTCACAGGTCTGAGTACAATATGTAAAGTCGTTTTTTGCTTTTAAAATGCATATCTATGATCTTAAAAACTCCGGTAGAAGCGCTAGTGTCAGGGATTTATTCAACGAAGTGATGCTTACTAAAATTATGCGCTTAAATTAAATATCTTCGTTGTATAGCAGAATGCAAACATCATTACTGAGCGGGCGCGAAGCGCCCGTGAGGTTTCTCGTCAACTTACTAGACAAATGTACATTTGACCCGGCCCGACCCGGCCATACAGACGCTTTTCGGGAGCTAATAACTTTGCAACCACTGCTCCGATTGAGATTGGGTTTTCACCATTGGATAGGTCCATCAAATCAATTTGTATTTGTATGTTGCGTTCTGATAGAGGATGTACCACACAGCGCGTGGCAGTTGGCACACGCGAACGTCGAAATGAACAAAAACCTTGCAAAAATGATTCTTGATAAAAAATGCCTGTATTATTCTAAGCATTAATGTATACGCTGAAGCATGCAGCGCTCAGGACGTACTCCTTTTTGGCGGATTTGAGAAAGGCGATCATGAACAATTTAATACCAGTAAGGCGCCGTAATTGGCGATGAACGAGCGAGCGCGAAGGAAATGTATGGTGAATTTCAACTCGATTGGGCAAGTAGTTTCTGAGATACAGAAAGGTGCGCACGTGCGCACGTGCAGAGGCACCCTACCCCTAATTGTGAGAAAGAGGCGGCTGAGAGGTCCCTAACCACACACCGAATTTGAATACAATCGGCTCAGCCGTTACTCAGATATAGAATAGGGGTGTGCACGTGCGCACGTGCAGAGGCACCACATGCCTGACTTGTGGGAAGGCGGCGGCTGAGAGGTCCCTAACTACACACAAAATTCGAGCACAATCGGCTCAGCAGTTCCTGAGATAGATAATAGGGAGGCACCGCACCCCGACTTATGGGAAATTGGCGGCTGAGAGGTCCCTAACCGCACACCAAATTTGTACACAATCGGCTCAGCCGTTCCTGAGATATAGAATAGGGGTGTGCACGTGCGCACGTACAGAGGCACCCCACCAATGACTTGTGGGAAGGCGGCGGCGGAGGGGTCCCTAACCACACACCAAATTTGAACACAATCGGCTTAGCCGTTCCTGAGATATAGAATAGGGGTGTGCACGTGTGCACGTGCAGAGGCACCCCACCCTTGACTTTGGGAAAGTGGCGGCTGAGAGGTCCCTAACCACACACCAAATTTGAACACAATCGGCCCAGCCGTTGCGGAGTTTTTGCGAGAAAACACTTTTCAACACCCCTCACGCGGCACGCGTAAATTGTGAAAAATATTGAGCATAGCCTTTTAAACAACAACCCAACAAAACCCTTTTCTAACAAAACCGATTCTCGTGTAAACGGCATCGGTTTTGTTAGTGCAAAAATAGTTTCACATATTCCCACTGTAATACATTTTGGTTTGGTCCCCTATCTCCACCGCCGCCAAGAGCGACACGGGACTGGTCACAGTAATACAACCTTCACTACAGCCGACTTTTTCGCGTTTCTTAAACTCATAGCCCACATTAAATATTGAATTAAAAGCCGACACGAGTCAACAGAGTATTTTGGAATACGAAATTATGAGAACACACTTAAACTTATAGGGGGATCAAAGCCATCACAATATTATTAGTTGGGAAGGCCTGAATGCTGTTCTAAGATGAATGCTGCTTTAAAGGAAAATATTTACCTTTTTATCTATTTTTCTGCATATTATCTTATGCAACATGCATGATATTAAATTGATCGAGTCTCAATTTAAAAATGAAATCACAACTTTTTCTATTTCAGATTTTTTCTTTGGGAAATAAAAAAAAACATTTACTTCTTTCGGAGTTCATGATTGGTGTTTCCCCACGTTGAATACCTCTCGTTGAATTACCTCTCAACAAATCGCATACACTAAATACGTCGTCGTAGGGGGCCAAGTTAAACCGCCGAATGCATCACGGCTTTCTGAAATGTCTATTGATTGATTATGGGAAAGCGGTTCAGATAAATGTTTCATGTGTGCATTGGAATGTATTGAATACCTGTATGTTGAAAATTCATGGGGAAAGCATCCATTTTTTTAATGAGTCGAGAACACTAAATAGGTCGCCGTCCAGGGCCAAACTAAACTGCCGATTTCAAAGCACTTTTTCAAATACTTGTTAATTGTTCATACAAGTTTGGTACATATTCGCAAAAGATAGAGTGCAGGAAACATATTACATATCTTCATGATAAATAACAATGCGTAGGGAGGCTAATTTTAGCTCGGACAGTGAGTTCGTTACCAAGTACTTGCTTAGTACCGACCGTTATAAGCGTGGAGCGCTTATCAACCTTAACTTGAAATAACTTCGGCTAAAGACATTTGTATGCGAAATGTGATTGGATTTACTTATAAGTTGAGTGCGTCTTCCCATTTGAAGTTCTAACTCCATTTTTGTGGGAAAAGGTAATTATTTCCCTGTAAGCTGTTTATCTTAAAGTGGCAACGAACGGAGACGAGCGTGCCAAATTAGCTCCACAGGTTCATTTTCCGTGAAACACTTGCCTTACATGCGTGTGCAACGGATAAATTCCACAAACAACTTATACAGAATCGTGGAAATGCACACTCAGTGCCAGCAAAGAGAGCTATGAGTTGTAAAAGCCCCCAGTGTGTGACCTGTTGGTTAAAGGGACATTCCCACCTTTCTGAAAATTGTCAAATATACGCCGGTTGTAGCGAAAAATATGAAGTAAGTATTGCTTAAAACGATAATGATTTTTCTTCTCGAACACATCACTTAACTTGATAAAAAAATAAGTTTATAAATTTGGGTGATGACGTCATTATTGAGCAATAGAGAAAACTTTAAAGCTGCCAAATGGTATTGCACAATGGTTTCAGACACGTCTTGCGACTTGAATACAAACAAGTCTTTTATTATCAAGATTCATTTATGAAAAGCACACTGCATTTTGTCTGGCTTATCTGGCTTATGTTGTGATATTTGAAACGAAAAGCACAACATAATTATTCAATAGTATGATAGGAAAATAGAGACCTGTTGGTGAATGCAATAGCATGACGCCAGGCACGTAGCCAGTATTTTTCAGGGGAGGGGGGGCACGTCAGTGGCGGATCAAATTTCGCTCCGTTTCGTTAGCAAACAGTTATTGACCGGGGGGGGGGGGGATGTCGGGCCGTCATAGAATCGCATTTTATCTAGAGTAAATTGGGGTTTGATCGGGGGGGGGGGGGGGGGCATGGTCCCCATCCCCCCCCCCTTGGCTACGTCCTTGCATGACGCACTCACCTGAAGACCGTAGTTGAGATAGTTGTTACCCCGCACACAGCGCATGCGAAGCATACTTGTTCTTGAATTATTCTTCAACTTAATCCGAAACATTAAAAGCAAAACCACTTACATTAAAAACTATTGACAGAGCTCCGATCTCGTCAAATGTCAGCACGGCGTGACACAATCACTGATCCACCCAACTTTGCAATCATGGAAAATCAAAACAAACCAGACCCTCAAGGTTTATCTCTAAACAGGTGCACACGGCGGCACTGGCGGATACAGCCGTCGGTTGGGGGGGGGGGGGCAACTTTTTGTGGCAAAAAAGTACCCCCATTTTTTTTCTCCGCGGATTTGGGCCGGTCACTTTTTTGGGGTATTCGAGCTTAAGAAATTCACTTTTCAAATTCACACAAAATCAGTTTTTCATTCTTTGGGTTCAAAAACCCCAAATTTGGGAAATATGAGATAACCATTATAAAGAAAAGGTAATTTCCTTTCTTTTGACGTTTTGTATTTGCAATGTACTTCAAAACTCTATTTTCTACGATTTTACAAACATGTATCGTTTTTCCACCAACAATGGCATGACATGACGTCATTAAAACGTTATTATCTCCCAATATACACCACCAATTTCATTGAGAGTTGGTGAGAAGACTTAGACTTGATGCCGCATAAGGTGCTGAAAGTTTCACGTTGGTAGCTATCATAGTTTTCAGGTTATTGAGAGAATCCGTGAGGGGGCAGATACTTCTGAAAAGTGATAAGGTTTGAGCTAGAAGTACCTATCTCAACCTAGGTATCTATATTATATATATATATATATATATATATATATATATATATATATATATATATATATATATTATATATATATATATATATATATATATATATATATATACCTATAGTTTGTGTTATTTTGATTGCACAATTGCCATTCAGTTGCTGGCACTAGGTCCAAAATATCAATTTATTGACGCGACAATTTTGTTTATACAAAGTGGGCGGAGCTTGTCATAGGCACTGTACTTAAGGATAACAAAAATGGACACAATTATTGACAACATTTCACTAAAAACACCTAGTCCCCATGGAAAATGGCCAGTCTTCAAAAATAATCACATCATCTGATGCATGACTGTTTACTTCATCCACCTCGGTCAGAACTCACTGTTTACTTAAGTTTTTGTATTTGTTTCAGGAAAGATTGAGACGCCATCACGTGGCGACAAATTACATCAAATGTGTTTCTGCCATTTTCTTAGGATAACCTTTTAAAATTTTCAAGTTTATATTTTGTAAGTAAATAAAACTGATTTTATAATGTAATTACATACAATTATTATGAAAAAGTTGTTTACAAAATTATTCACACATGCTGTTACTGCATCAATATTTTGATACAGTGATTTTAATTTGAGTAAAAAAATCGATTCAGGTGAGCCAAGGGATACAAAAATGGATGCACTTATAAAGCAATATTGCATCAATTTCCAAGAGAATTATTGAACATCTAGGTGGCTGAAACTGTATTGCCACAATGCACAATGCACAGATGCATGTGCCATTCATCCCATCACTGTTATCCAGTGCTTCATAATTGCCGTTTGTAAATCGGTCATTTTCCCCAATACCATTTATATTGGGCTGGATCAAAATATTGACGAGTCAAAAAAAAATAGGCCTAGTGCCAGCAACTGCCTTGGGACCTTCGTGAGAATCACACGTGAATTTAGTACACACCGTTGTCACGCGTACCGAAAAGTTATTTCCACAAAAGCAACGCGTCATTTTTGATAACCATTTGCGCCGAAATAGAGTGTAAATTGGATTCCAAATCGATACCATATGAAGTGTTCTTCCTACATGTAAAAAAAACGTTTGTTCTAGCTTCAGTTCCGACTGGCAGCTTGCTGGCCGCTATATTCTCGTCCAGTTGAGCTTTTTTAACCCTCGGCCTACGTGAGCTTTTTCACCACAGCCCTACTGGGGGGGGGGGGGGGGGGGGGGGGTTCAGCACCCCTGTTAACTTCCAAACCAAGCAACTTAGAGCAATGCGGTAAGAGCCAGCATGTTACCGGTCATGAGAGGAATCTAACATTATGCGATTTCTAGGTTTCAGGTCAACGGGTGACCTTCCAGATCAAGTGAATGACCTCGGATCGACCACGTCCAGAACAGCGATTTTGCTCTGTCAAAAACTTCGAAATTAGAAATTGATAAATGTAAATGCAAATGTATGTTTCTAGACCAGTTTTGTCTCAGAAATACAGAACAGGTAATTATTTGTTCGTATCTTGTCAAAAAAAGTAAAAAAGTAATTAAAAAAATGACGTCATGAGTTTCTTACACTTAGGGAACCATCACTCAGTCAAAAATAGAGATATTGCTTTCAATTTTGGTTTGGATATTGTCCATACTCAGTTCTCTCACATATATTCCGGTTTTTCTAACATCTTTGAAAATTTTGATTTTGTGGTGATTTAAACAAAAAGTTGTATTTATTTTAGGGCTCAAAATCCCAAAATTTCGGAAATCCGAGATTGCCATTTTAAAGAACATCCCATTTTGTATATTTTCTGAATTGTGTTTGCAATTGGCTTCAAAACACTGTTTTATACGATTTTTCAAACATTTATCGTTTTTCCACCAACATGACGTCATCAAAACATCATTATCTCCCAAACTATTTAACATATTTCAATGAAATTTTTACAACAAACGTATAATTGTTGTAAACTCAGCCACGGAAAATTTCAGTAAGATATGCTGTATGTGTAAAACGTTATTCAAGAATAACCTCAGTGGTGGAGGGCTGTCAGCCCTCCCCGTAAGCCCAGATTTGATGGTAAGAGCCGTGTTTTCCAAAATTTTCCAGTTTTCACTGTGTATAGCTGGATTTTCATTGCTGTAAAGTCAATTTTTACAATAAATTGTTAAAGTTTTTTTGTGTGTGGGGGGGGGGGGGGCAAAATACATGTTGCCCCCCCCCCCCCCCCCTTCCAGGCTGTTGGGGGGGGGGGGCATGGCCCGGTTGCCCCCCTGGATCCACCAGTGCACGGCGGTGACGAGAGGTGACGTCATCGCAACAAAACTACCAAATAAGGGTGGGCCTTACTAAGGCCCAAATGTAAAAATCAAACTTTAATTTCTCTAAGACCAGATAACTGTGTTTGTGTTATATACTACCTTCCTAAATTCCACTGCATAGCCACTAACTTGGCTATATCAACTCCAAACTGATGTTAAGGTGGGAATGTCCTTTTAATAAGTGGCAGTTTTCGCAAACTTTCGCTGTCATGATGTCTTTAAACGTTACATATTCACCGTTGGAATGCGGTTAATAACGGGGCGACAAAATTCCTCACTAAGTGGCTTCATACCAGTGGCGTGACCGAGTTTAAATGGTCTTATTTGCTGGGGAAAATATCCGTCTGTTTCTTATTTCAAAATTATGACCTTAGCCAATAACCGAAGGTTAGGAAACAATGAGCCCTAAATGAGTATCTTTATGTCATATATTTTAATGAAAAAACATGATTTGTTTAACACGGTGCGGGCTGGAGGGAGCACGAGAATGGGTTTTAAATATTCACACCGTCCCGAGATACCTTCTATGTCTCATAAGGACTTGTGTCTTCTCGATCTTGCCGAACCGGCAAGATCGTCTTTCACCATAGACTGGATCACTGGATCACTGGACAGCCGTGCCTGTCACTGGACAGCCGTGCCTGTCACTGGACCGAGCTGGACAGCCGTGTCTGTCACTGGGCCGAGCTGGACAGCCGTGTCTGTCACTGGACAGCCGTGCCTGTCACTGGACCGAGCTGGACAGCCGTACCTGTCACTGGACAGCCGTTCCTGTCACTGGACAGCCGTGCCTGTCACTGGACCGAGCTGGACAGCCGTGTCTGTCACTGGACAGCCGTGCCTATCACTGGACCGAGCTGGACAGCCGTGTCTGTCACTGGACAGCCGTGCCTGTCACTGGACCGTGCTGGACAGCCGTGCCTGTCACTGGACAGCCGTGCATGTCACTGGACCGAGCTGGACAGCCGTGTCTGTCACTGGACAGCCGTGTCTGTCACTGGACCGTGCTGGACAGCCGTGTCTGTCACTGGACAGCCGTGCATGTCACTGGACCGAGCTGGACAGCCGTACCTGTCACTGGACCGAGCTGGACAGCCATGCCTGTCACTGGACAGCCGTGCCTGTCACTGGACCGTGCTGGACAGCCGTGCCTGTCACTGGACAGCTGTGCCTATCACTGGACCGTGCTGGACAGCCGTGCCTGTCACTGGACAGTCGTGTCTGTCACTGGACAGCCGTGCCTGTCACTGGACCGTGCTGGACATCCGTGCCTGTCACTGGACCGTGCTGGACAGCCGTGCCTGTCACTGGACCATGCTGGCAAGCCGTGCCTGTCCCTGAACCGTGCTGGACATTCGTGTCTGTCCCTGGACAGCCGTGCCTGTCACTGGACCGTGCTGGACAGCCGTGTCTGTCACTGGACAGCCGTGCCTGTCGCTGGACCGTGCTGGACAGCCGTGCCTGTCACTGGACAGCCGTGCCTGTCGCCACCAGTCTGGACCGTGCCTTCTTGCACAACTGCCCACTGTGATGAAAATAGACTCATCGCCCACACACTAAGATTGACGTCGATAGCCTATCCCAAAGGCAAGCAGAGTCACGAAGTAGCATGTAGAGAGCCTTTGTATGTGCATTTCAGTATCGACAGACATGGAACCCGTCCAAAACAAGGCACACTTTGCATACAATTGGCGTGGACCGTCTGCTTAGATGGCCCGAGCGCCCATGTACTGCTTAGCATTAGCGGTGCAAGTTATCCGGCGAAGCGATGTGGGAGGCATGCGGCAACATTTTCTCGTGTTCAGCTCATGCCACAACACGTGAGTGTGGAAACCAGTTTATAATGCATGACGTATTTGGGAATAAATTGCCTTGGCAATTACGACAAATGAGAGCCGAAGCAACTTCGACTTAAGAACGCATTCAATTTCAAACTCTGTATCTTAACCCCAAATACTGTTTGGGCTGAAAGACGGAACATGTTTGATTCGCCGAATCTGGGGTGTGATGAATTTTATCATTAAAGGGAAATATTGACTTCTTGATCTAATTTTCTGCATTATCTAATGCAACATGAATATGATATTAAATTGATCGAGTCTGAATTTAAAAATAAAATCACAACTTTTTATATTTCGAGAAAAAATGGGGAAATTTAAAAACAAATTTAAAAACACTAAACACACTTTTTTGTATATGTACTATATACTTATTTCACAGTTCATGATCGGTGTTTTCCCTCCACTATTAGAAGCGCGACATATCTTACATATCGCTTTGGTTTCAATCTGTTCAACGTCGAATACCTCTCGTTGAATTACCTCTCAACAAATTGCATACACTAAATACGTCGTCGCAGGGGGTCAAGTTAATCCGCCGAATGTATCACGGTTTTCTGAAATGTGTATTGATTGATTATAGGAAAGCGGTTCAGATAAATGTTTCATGTGTGGATTGTAATGTATTGAATAACTGCATGTTGAAAATTAATGTGGAAAACATCCAATTTATTTGTTAAAAAAATAAGTCCAGAACACTAAATAGGTCGCCGTCCGAGGCCAAACTAAACTGCCGATTTCAATGCACTTCTTTCAAATGTTTGTTGATTGTTCATACAATTTTAGTACATATTCGCAAAAGATAGAGTACAGGAAACATATTACATACCTTCATGATAAATAGCAATGCGTAGGAGGCTAATGTTTGCTCGGACAGTCAGGGGCGGTGGATTGCGGGGGCAGGTAACCCAAATGCCTCCCAGTCGAAAATCCTGGGGGAAAAGGGTCATTTTGCCCCCAGATTTTAGCCGGCTCATTATCTCACGTTTTCAGCTGGGTGACGTATTTTCCCCGATTTCGTCTTAACCAATCATATACCTTTGCAATTATTTTCACGTGTGCTCTGGCGATGAATAAACACCCATTTATAATGATCAGTGCATCATTGTCCAGATGTGTGTCATTAATTTATATAACTAGAGGCGATTTTGGCTTGATTTGCTTAGCGAAAATCGACATTGACTAGCGGCAGGGTCTGCACTGTTCAATATCTGTCGCAAACAAAACTGGAATTTGTATTGAACCTTTGACTTCATCTATGGAGTGGTCTATAAATGGCAAAATATTATTTATGCACCCATTTTAACTCCCTCCTTTTATCCTCTCCGACATCCAATGTACTGGAATTTGTCTTCTTTGGACGTTTGTATTCTTTTTCCTTAGCTCTTAGTGGAGTGGTACCGTTTGGAAATTAGGGGTCCATCGAAAAATCATTTGAAAATTCGCCGTTTTTGCTATCATGTCATCTACAGGTGTGACAGATTCCGGGGTGTGGGGCGCAGTTGACCCCTGGCAAAAAGAAGAGGGTAAAACCATCATTTTGCCCCTCCATCTGGCGGGCCTTAGAATGGTAAAAGTAGTGGCCGAATTTTTCGATGTAAAACGAAGTATTCGGCCAGCTTTTGGTAGTAAGCATCCATAAAATCACAGCGCAAAACAGGATAGCGCCTGTGGTACAAAATATATAAGTGGGAACAATACTGAACACCCATATTGCAATATATGTTTAGAAAATAGTACAATTTACACATCTTTCTTGTCTTCAATCACGAACTTGTATGGTTTAGTTTTAGTTTTAGTTTACTTCAATCATCATCAACGGGCCAATCAAACCCACTTATAGATGAAGTCACAAACGTAGCGAAACACACGCTAAAACACAAGCATACCAACCTAAAAGACACCATGTGATATAAAATGCGATATAAGACAAGGACATGAAATATTAAGTGGGTACATGACTAGACGGACAACACAAAAATACATGCGGCGTACCTAAAAGACATGACCTATGAGATATAAAGCACTATGACTACACTGACTAAGAGTATAGTAGTGGAGTAAACGATGACATGTTTCCTAAAATTATAAAAGACACCATACAACATGTGATATAAAATGCAATATAAGACAAAGATATGATATATTAAATGAGTACATGATTAGACTGACAACTCAAAAATACCCACGGCCTACCCACGGCCTACCCACGACATGACCTATGAGATATAAATGTCGGCACACTTCTCTGCTCTACAGCACTTTTTTTAGAGTGAACTCGGGAAATTGGCCCACGGCCCCTGCCTTTCCACCCTAATCCCGCGGACCGGCGGAAGAGGGACAGGGAGGGCAGCTGACATACCCAATCTAGAGGTTTTCTGAATGATGATAAATTTAGTCCGAATGTTTTAATGGGATGGATTTCCGAGATCCGGACCCACGCTAAGCTAAGCTTCTTGCGCGGGTACTGACCCTGATCCGATCGCGCAATTCCAATCATTGGCAGAATTTAGCGGCGAAGTTTATCGTCCCTAACGACTGAGGACGGTTCCCCGTCTCGCTGTCTTGTGGGCAAACATATAATTTTGGTCTCCTATGAAATCATAAGAGGGAGCCCTTCAGACAAAATAATAATATAAAAACAAAACAGCGAGACAATAGGTAAGTTCTCCCACCCAGCGCAGCACCACTTCCACCCTGAGGGTGGAAGTGTCTCAGATTTCGACGAAAATTGGTATCGGGGGTTATCTGGTGCGTGAAATTCGCCTGGCGCAATTTTAGGTCTGTGTGACCTATAGGTCACAAAATATAGCCTGGGGAGTTTTTAGAACTTGATGTGACATTGGCATGTTTTAAGTACCATAGCTCCAATAAAAATGCAAACAACTTTATCATTTTTTTTTTAAATCACGATGTTTCGTAGAACACAAATATAAAAAGAAAACTGACCTAGGTCAACTTGTAAAAAAGTGACCTCGTGACCTAGGTCGAAGGTCACCGTCTCACTCTTGTGCCATTTCCGTTCACCAACTTTTATTCCGCTGATAATAAGGTTGGTATGTTTTATTTCCACCAATACAATAATATGTCATGGTACGAGCATCCAAAATTGCCTTCCAGTGGCATAGACGATCGCCCTTTTCATCATTTTGCCATCGTGACACCTAATAGAACCGAAGCGGTTTTGTACCGACTGCCATACAACGTTAATGCATTAGTTATCATTATTATTTCGACGAAAATCAGTACCGGGGTTATCGGGTGCGTGGAATTCGCCTGTCTCAACTGCAGGTCTGTGTTACCTACGGGTTACAAGATATAGCCTGAGGCGTTTTTAGGAATTGACGTGACATTGGTATCATTGAGCTGTCCAGAGACAAAGAAAAAAGGAAGAGTCGTGCGGGTAGTTAAAGGGAAATAATGACCCTTTTGATTTTGTTAGCAGCAATTTCTTTGGCTACCGTTATGGTATTAAAATTATGGGATCTAAATTTAAGAATTAAATACAATTATTCCCTAATTCAAAGTTGGAAGTTTGGAAAGAAAAAAATAAACAGCAAGTACATGTACTTCTTAAGGAGTTCATGATCGGTATTTTCCCTCCACTATTGGAAAGCGAGTCATCCGCCGCTTTTGGTATCAATCTGTTCAATGTTGTTGAATAACCTCTAAACAAATCGCCGACACTATATAGGTCGCCGTCGATGCTCATCAACGAGCTTCAAATTTAATTGCCAGGTTTTGTATTGTTTATTATTTTTTTGGGAAAAAAAAAAATGATTTTTCATGATAATATAAAGCATAGTGTTATATATATACAGCCAGAGACAAAACTATACAAAACTCCTAATGTTGAAAATAAATGAAGCAATTTTCAAAAATTGGGGGTCGCAACCACTAACTAGGCCGCCGTTATATGCATCTATGAACTGCTAATTTAGTTACCTTTTTATACAATGGCTGTTAATTGTAGAGGATCGTCGGGCATATAATCACAACAAGCAGAACGCAAAATATATTTTCCACTCCATTTCGTAAAAAGCAATACGGGAAAAGCCCGCAGTTTGATGAGGACTAAAAGTACTTGCAAGTACCAGTCGTTAAAAGTGTGGAACGCTTATGAACTTTAACTTTAAATATCCTTCGGTAAGGAAGTGTTTATGCAAAATGTGATGAATTTACAATATATTTTGGTCTCGTCTGTCGATTTCAAGTAATAACTCCATTTATGTGGGAAAAGGTCATTATTTCCCTTTAAGTAAAACTAGGGACTAATTTCCGTCTTACAATCCAACCTGATCCATATCAATTCAGCCTTTTCCATATCCATTGCATATCCTTAAAGCTGGTCAGATATTGGTCTTTATCAAATCCACATCCGTTTCCATATGGTTACCCATGGATGAATCCGATCCATGAAGATCTCTAGAGAATCTAGAGAAATGCTCAATCATTCACAAGTGTGCGGGAGTCTGTGTACACCTGTGGGCTTAGGTAGGCAGACTTGGTGTCCTTTGAATAGGCGCTTCATTGCCATTTGTCCTTTATGCTATTATTGTCTGGTATCTTTGTCATAGGTCTTGAGGTCGATTCACCTACTGTTTTGTGAGTTTTGCATTGTAATTAGCGGATTTTGTGAGGGGGAGGGGGAGGGGTTGGGGGAGGGGTGCAGTCGGAGATATTTCAAACTCGATTCTTTCCATGCAACGCCCAAAGACGTAATGTTAAAGCTTGACGGAATAGTTCACGAAATCATATAGCTTAAACGCATAAGTTGTAAAATTTGAAGGTAAATTAAAGGTGATGATGATGATATATCGTGATTTAGAGTGGCCATCTCTATCAGGGTTGCCAGAGCCCGGAAATTAAGTTAGGGTAATATACAATTGCAATATAATAGCTGCCAGAAAACAAGACCCGTTTTCGGTACCCAAATATTGATGTTTCAAAATTCAAGTCGTTCCCTGTTTACCCGCGAGTTACTGGGGTATATTCCATAACGCAACTTACTGGGGGGAGCTATTTTTTGCCCCTCCCCCTCGAAATCTCCGGAACTACTGGACCGATTGTAAATATTCAAACGGCATTTGATAGCCCTGGCAAATTTATCGAGGCAAACCTAATATTGTTGACCTCGGGGTCACCCATGACGTCACAGCTCAGGTCAAGTACAAAATGTTTGACCGTGTCAAAAGGTCTCGATGGATGGAATTTTTGCGCAAAATTGCGATATTAAGCGCATAAGCAGTCGATAAATCGGTATGTTTCGTGTGTCTGACACTTATAAGTACCATCCTAAGCTGTTTATGACCCTGGGTCAGGTCAAGGTCATCCGAGATCACGAGATCAAACTGCAGATTACGTTCATTAGGCGTTGTAACACATGTTTATGGGTTTGTGTTTCGTCTAGAACGCGAACAATGACTTTAGAACATTGTTTTTTCCTTATAAATAGAAGTAAAAAGCAAAAACGGAAATGCATTTTTATGCATCGTAATGCTGTGAGAGGTGGTCAATTTTTGTCATTTAAAGGTCATAAGTCAGTCATTTTTGAAGATATCGACCTCAAATTTGGTACACATATTCACTGAACACGTCTCGATCACATATATTCCGGTTTTTCATAATTCCGATTTTGTTGTTGAAAATATTGTAAAAACAAAACAAACAATTTATTTGGATTTCTCAAAGGTTTGAATTAAAACAAATGCAAAATTCCGAGATGGCAGTTCGATAGTCCGGTCTATTTTCAATAATGTAATTTAAGACAATTTAATTTATCTCAAACATTGTACCTTTGACAGCGTTTTCCGCAAACCATTATTTTTCAACAAAAACCGAAGAACATGACGTCACTCTGACGTCATTGCCGGTTAACCTATCATAACCTCATCTTTTTCCTTTGGCCAACATGTGTAGAATTGATGTGAGAGCAGGTACTAAAATATTAATGACGATATTCGTGTTGGTTTAGGAGTTATTGCAAAATAACGGGAGGGGGGTGGGCAAAAAAATAGCCCTCCCCAGTAAGTCGCGGGTTAATATGTTCGGCGCATATAGACGTGGAGTAAAAATTATGTTTTATCAATTAGCTTCAGCTGTAAAGATTGAATCATATTTCTCGGACACTTCCATCTTATAATAATTTTATAACATGCTATATTACTATATACTATATTACTAATATTGTTTAAACTTGCGTTGCGTCACTTTTGCTTCAAGGAAAAGTTACCATATTTTACTGTCAAATGAAGTATATTTTTCTTTTCTTTTTAAACTTTTCCAATGCTCATCATTGTTGCCATATATGGTAAAGGATATGTGATTTTCGACTACGGATGATGGGGGGGGGGCAAAAAGATAGTTTTGCCCCGCTTGATTTTGCCAGCGGGGGCGGCTGCCCCCGCTGCCCCCCCCCCCCCGAATCCGCCGCCCCTGATATGATGGTATTTTGTATAGGTGTATTGGTGCTGTGGCGCCCAGAACATGGCAATGTTACGTTCAGGCCTAGGTCTGTATGTATGTATGTATGTATGTATGTATGTATGGGTCGTCTCGTAGTGTACTATACCTCGTGACCCATAGGTCAAACATGCCTCATATCGTGCCAGGTGGATTGGACGCACCAGCTTACCTATGGAACCAGTTTGGAAGGAAACCAGAATTATAATGAATACTTTAACGTTGTATGGAAGTCGGTACAAAACCGCTTCGGTTCTATTATGTCACGATGGCAAAATTATGAAAAGCGCGATCGTCTATGCCACTGGAAGGCAATTTTGGATGCTCATACCACGAAATATTATTTTCTTGGTGGAAAGAAACATACCAACCTTATTATCTGCGGAATAAAAGTTGGTGAACGGAAAAGCACAAGGGTGAGACGGTGACCTTTGACCTAGGTCACGAGGTCACTTTTTTGAATTGACCTAGGTCAATTTATTTTTATATTTGTGTTGTATGAATCATCGTGATCTTAAAAATATATAGCTTAATAAAGTTATGTTCATTTTTATTGGAGCTATGGCACTCAAAACATGCCAATGTCACATCAAGTCCTAAAACGCCTCAGGCTATATCTTGTGGCCTGCAGGTCACACAGACCTGAAATTGCGCCAGGCGAATTCCACGCACCAGATAACCCCCGGTACTAATTTTCGTCTAAATCTGAAACATGAGGGTGTTAAATTACCCTGTTAGTGCTGCGCTGGGTGGGAGAACGCACCAAGGGCCCTATCAGGCATGGCAAATGCCCTCCAAGACCGACATATGCCACTAAGGCCTAGGAAGGACCTGAAAGAAAACCAGCCACTTTTATAATGGGATTTTTAACTGAGACAGCAGTTTGGAAGGCCATGTCGAGAAACCACTTACAGCATACCATAGGCGTAGACACTTTTTACAAGTTGACCTAGGCCAATTTTATTTTTGTGTCGAAAAATTCTGCGCTATGTCAAAAAGCTTCATTTGGAAGCATGTGTTAAAAGCAGCGTTACTGGACCAGCGAACGAACACTTCCCACGGAAGATATTATGCTAGTTGTGTAAGCAACTATGATAAAATCATTGCATTGATACTTATTTATTATATAAATAATTTTGTATCATAAGTTCCGAGCTTTTACAGTTCAATTATTTTCTTCTTTCGAAGCCCACAATGTCATAACAATATTCGCCACTTTCTAAATTTGCGCCACTTCTCGGAATCTATACCTACTAAATGTGCGAGTCTGTCTTTATGAGATATATTGCTTTTCAAAAATTGCTTTTTGGGGTATATCTTGATAATTTCGCCAAACCAATGCCATATTCAACATTTGCAGGTAAGATTACCCTTTATAATCACATTCGCAGCGATTTGGCGAAGTGACTGGTTTCCTTTAAGATACTGCCCTAGGGCCCCCTCAAGCCACCTATGTATGGCCCCTCAGACCGGTAAAGGGCCAGCTAAAGCATGATAAGGGTCTCGTCAGTATAATGTAGGGCCTTCCAAGGCCTGCCCAGAGTTCTTTCAGACCTACCAGTGCAAGCATTCTCAGATCAGCTAATGCATTCTGAGATCAGTGCTAGCCCGCGAGTTACTGGGGTATGTTCCATAACGCGACTTACTGGGGGGGGGGGGGCTATTCCCCCTCGGATCTCCGGAACTACTGGACCGATTTTAAAAATTCAAACGGCATTCGATAGCCCTGGAAAATTTGTCAAGGGAAAGCTAATATTATTGACCTCGGGGTCACCGATGACGTCATAGATGACGTCGAAGACAAAATGTTTTGACCGTGTCATAAAGGTCTCGGTGGATGGAATTGTCGCGCAAAATTGCGATATTAAACGCATAGGCAGTCGATACATCGGTACGATTCGTGTGTCTGACACTTCTAAGTACAATTCTAAGCTTTGATGACCTTGTTCAGGTTTATGTGAGGTCACGAGGTCAAACTGATGATTACGATCATTAGGTCACGAGGTCAAACTGCTGATCACGATCATTAGGCGTTCTAACACATGTTTATGGGTTCGTTTTTCGTCTAGAACGCGAAAAATGGCCTCGGAATATTGTTTGTTTCTTACAAATAAAAGTAAAAGCAAAAACGGAAATGCATTTTTTATGCATGGGAATGCTGTGAGAGATGGTCGATTTTGTCTTTGAAAGGTCATAAGTCAGTCATTTTTGACGATATCGACTTCAAATTTGGTACTCGTATTCACCGGATACACCTCGGTCACATATATTCTGTTTTTCTTTTAACTCTGAAATTTGTTGACAATATTGCAAAAAATCAGGCCGACCTAAGGACCGAAGGTCCTGGCAAGGGCTCCCATATTAACCAATTGTATAGATCAGAGAGGCTAAATGCCCTCCGACTGACCGACGTAGTGCCCTCTTATGCCGCCAAAAGGCCTCTCAGACCGGTTAGGGCCCTCTCAGACCAGTTAGGGCCCTCTCAGACCGGTTAGGTCCCACTCAAACCGGTTAGGGCCCTCTCAGACTGGTAAGGGCCCTCTTATAATTGGTAGGGCCCTTTCAGACCGGTTTAGCGCCCTCTCAGACCTGGTGATTGGTGAATGCCCAATGCCATCTGAGGACCCTCTCAGAGGACAGAGGCTTTCGCATACCGTCTAGGATCCTCTCAGACTGGCCGGAGTCCTCCCAGGCACACGCCGTTTTTTAACCCATCTTACCTATCCTTTGCGCAACTTTTCCTATTTTGTTTCATCCGATATCATCTCAGGTCACGACTCGAGGTCAGGTCAAGCGAACCCACCTCTGAATATCCTTTAAATGGCGTAACTCACAGAAATGAGTCGCCAATTGACTTGAAACTTAAAACATGTCATGTAGGCATCAGGGATTACAATTCTTCTATTTCAGTTGTTTTCAGATCTGTGACCTAAGGTCGGACTACTTTGGCGACCCGTATTAAGTAAATGGAAAACTATTCGAATGATTCCTTTCAGAGGATACGCATTACATCGGACCATTTGTGTATGTCTTACTAGTATAGGTCTCAGAGGTGAAAAAACTGCTTACTTGGCCACTGGAGTGGGAGACAGAAAAAACATCGGCAATAAAATGCCCAGGAGACATAATACTGCTAATTACAAGTATTTTTTAAGCAATTTTCTGTTTTTGCTTTGACCGCCGTACAACTACCACAGAACATTCTTCATTAATTATAGCATAGCATTCACGGTATTTAATTTAGTACTTGTTTCCTCTGAGAGACTGACAGGCTGAGACAGGCAATAGTGGGCAAAAGGTAATACCTGGCGAGACAGGCACAATCTTCATAAGGGTTTTATTTACTGCTGCATCATGGGAATTTTGACCCTTAACGCCTGTCTCTCGATACAGCATTATTTTTCAGCTCCCTCATATTGTACATATCTGGCGCATCTGTGATGAAGCGGGTTTGTGTTCACAGCGTCGTTCACCAGTATTCTAGGCTCGGACTAAAAGCTAGAGTTCTCGCAGCAGTTGGCCGCCAGGGACCGGTAGTGAGCCAGGGTGTTATGACGTCGCAAGCAAATGGTATTTATGAATACCATTTTCAAATGCGTTAAATATACCATATATAAATAGTATATTTAACGCTAAATATGTATTTATTTATTTATTTATAAACAAATAAACACTTAGCGTTGGTTGCTAAATATTTCCTTGTGACGTCATAGATCCTGGCTCACTAGTGGTCTCTGGCGGCCAACTGCTGCGAAAACTCCAGCTTTTAGTGCGAGCCGTATTCTGTGACCGCATGTATTAGGCATACCATATCATATGCCCACCTACACTTAAACGGCCTTGCACCTACGTACCTATTTTTGTGATTTATATATTGTGTCGTCAGGGGCGGAACTTTTTGTTTTTGGTTGGGGATGCAGTAGCAGGTAAACACCCCCTTCCATTTTTTTCTTACATATATAAACAAAAATGAAACATCATGCTGCTATGTGCTCTGAGAGGCATTTGCTTGCTTTGTTCCCAGCTTCGGTAAATTTGCAGTTTAAGTAGACTCCATTAAAAACAAAACATTTTTTTTTTGTTGGGTGCTGATTCCAAATATGTCCACTATTTGTGTCATTATTTGTTTCTTCGTTTGAGTTAATTTATAGGAATATTGTTTTTATTTTTTATATTTTGTTTTAAAAAAAAAATTGGGTGGGGTGGAAGGGTCATTGGGTAAAACCATATATTTTCCCCAAACTTCTTGAGAGGGGGCAGCTGCTCCCCCTGCCCCCTCTTCCACCGCCCCTCCCCCTGCCCCTCCCTCCGTTCCTATGCCTATGGTTTGCACATCTGCAAGGTTTTTCAGCGATGACGAAAAAATAAAAACGGTGAGACGAAGCGTATCCGTTTTCTTTGCCCACCTTATACCTCATCTTGTGCCAAACTTTTTTGTCTTTGAGATAACCACTCTTATGTAATATTTGTTTGCGGATTTGAGATTTTCTCGTCTTTGGGTACCATTTACTCCATCACATTTCCCTTGCTTAACAAAATGAACGGTTTCAACAACAAATAACTGACCTCAAAGGTCTTAGCCCCTTGTCCCTGTAAGAGGCGTCTTTAAAACAACAGAACAATCTGATTATGCCGACTTGTTATGCGTTACATTTTACAGTGGCGCATAGGTGTCGCCAAGGAGGAGGGGGGGGGGGGGGGGGCAAACGGGGACAACGTGCTCCCGGAACCTGGGACTGAATACCTCTTGACATTGATACATATGAATATTTCAGGTTCGGAAAAATGGGGCAGGTTGATGAAATCGGAGGCTCGCCTCGACACCAAACCTGCATTTTTGGGGTGCAAAATATGATTGATTTTTTTCCTAGTAAAAGTTGTTTCTTAGGACGCGAACGTCTGCCACAAATACTTCTTCTCAAACTTTAAATATCTGGTGATGCCAATAGTCCAGGGCCGGTCCTTCTACAAATTACAGCTGAGATGTAAAAATATACAAAAATACATGCACCATATTTCCCACAAGGTAAACAAACTAGGCAGTAGGCAGTAACAGCATTTTAGTATGCTTTCATCTTTGTTAATAAAAAAGAACTAGGCAGTACTTTAGTAATAATAAAAGAGACAAATACGGCGCAGTCATGACAAATTATGGCGCATTTATCTTGCATTGCTTTCAATATTTGTGCTGTTTTCGTATAACTTGGTTTGATTGGTGTTGAATAAGCCTATTTTATTTTAAAATGACCTATACTGATGTGGCCCTCCACTTTTCAACACCATGACCAGGTATATCTTGTGCAAATAATGTTAGTCAGGCTCAAAAAAGAATAATCCTGACTTGTAGCCCATTTTGTTTGGGTCTATGATAATGTCTGCTCTTTTTCCAGCTCAGGATGAATGGTATGCTTTCAGACACAAAACATTTATATTATTGGTCAAATTATTCATTAAGTGTCAATTTCACCAACATATTTATACTCCAATTTTAACACATTTGGCCAATTTAAGGGTGTATTGTAATATGTGACCTGTCCATTATCCAGAACTACGCACAATGTGAAAACTGAAATATGCTTCACCTATTCTTGCTTTGCTCATGTTTTTTTTATGTAACCACCTAGATTGACATTTTGTGTGTCTGAAATTGAAAAAGATACCTGTTCTTTAGTGTGTATGACCATTGACCTATATGTATGACCATTGTGTATGACCATTGACCCGGCAGTTGTGTTGGTACTGTGCCCTTTTCCTTTTATATTGTTGTTGCATCTATAACATTTACTTTTTTTAAAGTTGGGGGGGGGGCTGAATGACAAGTTGGGGGCTGAGCCACAAGTTGAGGGGGCTGAAGCCCCCTCAACTGAATATGATCCTACGCCCCTGTATATTTGTACAGTGTCTCATTCTTCCCCCAGCCAAAATGACCAAAACACTTAACCCTATCTGACAGACAGTAAGTCATATAATTGGGGATGCAGATGAAAGACTGGGGATGCAGATCAGAGCATTGGGGATGCACCTGCATCCCCCTAAGTATATAAAGTTCTGCATGTGTGTGTCGTACTCGACATTACAAGGGACAAGGAGACAAATTTTCGTTTTTGCAATTTGGTGGGAGACAGTCGCGACGTTTTTTTTCACCTCTGATAGGTCTTTCTTGGTGATCCTGGTACGCGTTTCGCTCAGTGGCCCATACAAGGGTCAACTAGGATCATTTGAGGTCACCAGCACTTCTTTGCCAATAACTTTTGACAAACTTAAGATACAGACGTGATGCCGACACCATTGTGTTTGTTTCGTCGGACATGTTTATTGTTTAGCCACTATGCAACGTGACTTACATGGGTCACCACATGACTTTGACTTGAAGCAAACTCTTAGTTTTGACCTCATTCGGTCATGCTGGATATGGCTGAAACCGCCTTGACCGGACAAATACCACGACGTTTAAATAATTGTAATTTCCTTATAAGTTACAAGTAACCTCCCCGCTTAGATGCCTCGCTGACTTGAGGCCTCCTTGCCGTCCTGCTGCCCTTCCCTGCTTCCCTTCCTTCCAACCCCCTGCTTTCCCCCGTTTCCTGCCTTCCAGCTCTCTTCCCCCGGCTCCTTGCCTCCTTGCCTCCATCCCTCCTTGCCTCACTGCCAGCTGCTTGCCTATCAGCCTCTTGCCTCCCCTTCCTCCCTGCCAGCAGTTTTGCTGGTGTAGACAGACGGATCGGCGTGGCCGCTTCTGATAGACGTGCGCCATCGCTTTTTGTCGGCCTGGAGCGATGTGGTTCCCGTCATATTTCACTGGATCTGGGTCAGCGAACGTCTCCTCTGCGGGGGAAACAGGCCTCCACCGCCGCCGTGCCGCCGTGCCGCCGCCGCCGCCGTCGTGCAGCGGGGCGCAGACACGCACAAAGAGACGCGCCCGGAATTCGCAGCTCTGTTTTCTCAGTTACAAAGACAACACGCGGCGCAGGGGCGGAATCCCGAATGGCCGGCTCGCGGGGCGCGGTTTAAATGGAGCCGGGTGTCATTAGGCGCAGGATGGATGGGCCGGCAGCGGGCGCCGATTCCATTATCCTGCCGCGCCGGTTGCCTGTTTGAGAGCGGTGTGTCTCGGTCTGGCAGACAGCCGCGGAGGAACGGTTTGTGAAGAAGCTGTTTCGAGTGCTTGCGGATCTTCATCCCACGACCGCCACTGGAGACTGGAGACTGGAGAGCCCTTTGGAGGGTTGAAATTATGTGGAGCCAGCGAGTTGGCGAAGGCATGGTGACAGGGAGGGGACGGTAGAGCGAGGCATGGTGACAGTGAGAGGGGACGGGAGAGCGAGGAATGGTGACAGTGAGGGACGGTAGAGCGAGGCATGTGACAGTGAGGGGGACGGGGAGAGCGAGGAATGGTGACAGGGAGGGGACGGGAGGAGCGAGGCATGGTGACAGGGAGGGGACGGGAGAGCGAGGTATGGTGACAGGGAGGGGACGGTAGAGGCGAGGTATGGGTCACAGAGAGGGGACGGGAGAGCGAGGTATGGTCACAGGGAGGGGGGGGGGGGACGGGAGAGCGAGGCATGGTGACAGAGAGGGGACGGGAGAGCGAGGCATGGTGACAGAGGGGACGGGGAGAGCGAGACATGGTGACAGTGAGGGGACGGGAGAGCGAGGCATGGTGACAGGTGAGGGGACGGGAGAGCGAGGCATGGTGACAGGGAGGGGACGGAGAGCGAGGCATGGTCACAGGGAAGGGACGGTGAGAGCGAGGGATGGTCACATGGAGGGGACGGGAGAGCGAGGTATGGTCACAGGGGGGGGGGGGACGTGAGAGCGAGACATGGTGACAGGGAGGGGACGGGAGAGCGAGGCATGGTGACAGGGAGGGGACGGGAGAGCGAGGCATGGGTGACAGAGAGGGGACGGGAGAGCGAGACATGGTGACAGGGAGGGGACGGGGAGAGCGAGCATGGTGACAGGAGGGGACGGGAGAGCGAGGCATGTGACAGGGGGGGGACGGGAGAGCGAGGCATGGTGACAGGGAGGGGGGAGCGGAGAGCGAGGCCATGGTCCACAGGGAAGGGACGGGAGAGCGAGGGATGGTCACATGGAGGGGACGGGAGAGCGAGGTATGGTCACAGGGGGGGGGGGACGGGAGAGCGAGACATGGTGACAGGGAGGGGACGGGAGAGCGAGGCATGGTGACAGGGGGAGGGACGGGGAGAGCGAGGCATGGTGACAGAGAGGGGACGGGAGAGTGAGACATGGTGACAGGGAGGGGACGGGAGAGCGAGACATGGTGACAGGGAGGGGGACGGTTGAGAGCGAGGCATGGTCATCAGGGAGGGGACGGAAGAGCGAGGCATGGTGACAGGGAGGGGGACGGGAGAGCGAGGAATGGTGACAGGATAGGGGACGTGAGAGCGAGGAACGGTGACAGGGAGGGGGACGGGAGAGCGAGGCATGGTGACAGGGAGGGGACGGGAGAGCGAGGCATGGTGACAGGGAGGGGACGGGAGAGCGAGGGATGGTCACAGAGAGGGGACGGGAGAGCGAGGCATGGTGACAGGAGGGGACGGAGAGCGAGGCATGGTGACAGGAGGGGACGGGGAGAGCGAGGCATGGTGACAGTGAGGGGACGGGAGAGCGAGGTATGGTGACAGGGAGGGGACGGGAGCGCGAGGGAACGGTGACAGGGAGGGGACGGGAGAGCGAGGCATGGTGACAGGGAGGGACGGGAGAGCGAGGTTATAGTGACAGGGAGGGGACGGGAGAGCGAGGAATGGTCACAGGGAGGGACGGGAGAGCGAGGAATGGTGACAGGGAGGGGACGGGAGGAGCGAGGTATGGTCACAGGGGGGAGGGGGACGGGGAGAGCGAGGAATGGTCACAGGGAGGGGACGGGAGAGCGAGGGCATGGTGACAGGGAGGGACGGGAGAGCGAGGTATGGTCACAGGGGGGAGGGGACGGGGAGAGCGAGGAATGGTGACAGGGAGGGGACGGGAGAGCGAGGCATGGTCACAGGGAGGGGACGTGGAGAGCGAGAGAATGGTGACAGGGAGGGGACGGGAGAGCGAGGGATGGTCACAGAGAGGGGACGGGAGAGCGAGGAAGGGAGTGCAAAGAGAAATGTCAATGAGGAATGTGAGAAAATGGGAGAAAGGGAGGGCAGGGACATGGCGTCGGAAGCGGGCGGGGGCGGGGGGACGCGTCCCCCAATATTCATTTTCGGATTTTAACATTACGCCTATGGGCGTTGCATGGAAATAATCGACTTCGAAATGCCTCCCCCCTCCCACCCCCCCCCCCCCCCCCCCCCCCCCCCCCCCCCCCCCCCCCCCAACACACACCCAACTTTCGGAAGGTGGCGACGCCCTTGGGCAGGGAGCAGAGCGAGGCTGCGAGGCAGGGTGACGTGGAGGCTTGGAGGAATACTGGCAGCGAGGCAGGGTGAGAGCGAGGCAGGGACGTTAGGGAGGTAAGAAGCAGCGAAACAGGGACGTTAGAGAGGTAGCCAAGCAGCGAGACAGGGACGTTAGAGAGAGGTAGGAAGCAGCGAAACAGGGACGTTAGAGAGGTAGGAAGCAGCAAGACAGGGTCGTTAGAGAGAGGTAGGAAGCAGCGAAACAGGGACGTTAGAGAGGTAGGAAGCAGCGAGACAGGGACGTTAGAGAGATAGGAAGCAGCAAAACAGGGTCGTTAGAGAGGTAGGAAGCAGCGAAACAGGGACGTTAGAGGGATAGGAAGCAGCGAACAGGGACGTTAGAGATATAGGAAGCAGCGAAACCAGGGACGTTAGAGAGGTAGGAAGCAGCGAGGCAGGGACGTTAGGAAGTAGGAAGCAGCGAAACAGGGACGTTAGAGAGGTAGCAAGCAGTGAGACAGGGACGTTAGAGAGAGGTAGGAAGCACGCGAAACAGGGACGTTAGAGAGGTAGGAAGCAGCAAGACAGGGTCGTTAGAGAGGTAGCAAGCAGCGAGACAGGGACGTTAGAGAGAGGTAGGAAGCAGCGAAACAGGGGACGTTAGAGAGGTAGGAAGCAGCGAGAAAGGGACGTTAGAGAGGTAGGAAGCAGCGAGACAGGGACGTTAGAGAGAGGTAGGAAGCAGCGAAACAGGGACGTTAGAGAGGTATGAAGCAGCGAAACAGGGACGTTAGAGAGGTAGGAAGCAGCGAGACAGGGACGTTAGAGAGAGGTAGGAAGCAGCGAGACAGGCAACGAAGGGAGACAGGAAGCTATGACCTGGCTTCATCTGGCTTACCAAATTACCAATACGAAAGCCGAGACTGATAGTAAGCAAAAACAACTTGTAAAGGTTCTCCAATTCGAAAAAAAGTATGGCAAGTTAATAGTAAAGTTAAGATTTAATAGCATCCGTAAATGATAGGAAAAATCAATTAAAAAGATCAGCATTGAAGACCTATCCGATCTTTATTAAACTCTCAGTCTACCAAAACTATAAACAACTCAAATTGGACAATGGACATCAAAGCAGCGAGGTAGGAAGCAGTTCAACAATGACTACTTTTCGCCTTCTTTTATATCACCACATCTAACACCCAAACTACCTCTCTTCATATGCTTTTTTATGTTTGTTTTCATTTCTTAGCTGGGAGTGCCGCGACATTTTCTCTTTTGTTCTCTGGTGTTAACTTAAGGTGTCGTGCGTCGTTGGGATCGAGGGCGGGGGGCACTCCTGGTCACCTACTAATGGGTGGCGGTTAGAAAAAAAAAACTACGGAAGTCCTGCAGACTGTTAACGTCCACAATTTGCGTCTCTTCTGGATATTAACCCGCGAGTCACGGGGGGGGGGGGGGGTTAGCCCCCCTCCCTTAGGAATATTTGGAATATCTCAACAAACTAATGCAGATATCGACGTCAAACTTTCAGTACCTCTCCGGCATCATTTTCACACATTTTGTGCAAAAATGAAGCAATTTCGTCAGATTTTTGTTCTCGAGATATAGTGAATTTAGTGACGTCATTAAACACGATTTTGACACAAAAATCAGCTACACTTTGCCAAGCCTTACAAATGCCACATTTGAAGCAAAATGCAATCGAAAAATGCTGAAAAGTAGAACATTGCAAGGGCTATAAACCAGCTATCTCGAAATTTCGAAACTTTTGGTTTTTGATCCCAAAAATGTCAAAACAAGTTTTTTAATGCCCACAAAATACAATTTTCGAAGATATAAAAAAACGGAATATATGTCAGATAACGACATATGGGCAACTACCATACCAAATTTCAAAACGATATCTTTTTTGACTGACATGGCATATCAAGTATGGGTAAATCATGACGACATATTTTTTAATTGCGTTTTTGGGCTTTTATTGACCAGATAAAGACAAATAAATGCCAGCACTGTATTTTTTAGATAAAACTGATATATTAACATGCTTTTTCATTTACATTCATCAATTTCAAATTTTGACCTTCAGTGACCTGAACTTGACCTGAACTTGACACTAACTTCACGTAAATGAAGTCAGGTGGTTAAAATGACTATCACTATCGAATTATCCGCGTAAAAGCTTCCATAAAACATGTGCTGCATGACCTTCGTAGATATTTGTGTGTAGTGACCTTTTGTGACCTGACCTTAACCTTTATATTTTCCAACAATCTCACTTTAGCTCATGTGGGATATGTATCATACCTTTGACAGCACTTTGGGTGATCATATGCGCAATCGAAGGCCATAGGTGGCAAGTATTGTCCATAAACTCAGATACCTCGATTTTGACGTTTTACTTGACCGTGACCTGACATGTGACCTTAATTTGAGATTTGTAAGAGTGCGTTAGGTTTATCTCATTGAGCGCTTTCGAATGCCGCCTTGCGCGTCCCGCTGCGATCATTGGTTCTGAAGATACCAGGGGGCTACCCCCCCCCCCCCCCCCCCCCCCCTCCCCCCAGTGAGTCGTGTTACAGAATATACCCCCGTGACTGCCGGGTTAACAGAATATACCCCAGTGAGTCGTGTTACAGAATATACCCCAGTGAGTCGTGTTACAGAATATACCCCAGTGAGTCGTGTTACAGAATATACCCCAGTGAGTCGTGTTACAGAATATACCCCAGTGAGTCGTGTTACAGAATATACCCCAGTGAGTCGTGTTACAGAATATACCCCAGTGAGTCGTGTTACAGAATATACCCCAGTGAGTCGTGTTACAGAATATACCCCAGTGAGTCGTGTTACAGAATATACCCCAGTGAGTCGTGTTACAGAATATACCCCAGTGAGTCGTGTTACAGAATATACCCCAGTGAGTCGTGTTACAGAATATAACCCCGTGACTGCCGGGTTAAAATATGCTTACTTCATAGCATTACGCCGATATAGACAACAGAATGAACAAGGGGAATTGTATCGAAATAAATATGGTTATGTGTCCTGTTTGCACAAAAAAAAATGTTGATTAGTTATCGATAACAAGGTGAATTTCCGTGTGAAACCGTTTTGGGTAGTTAACAATAGGTATGATGCCATTTTTAACGATACATATACTTTATTTCGAGCATAATGAAAGGAATGACGCTCGCCCGTTTCCAGGCAGAGGGCACAGGTTCGGAGACAAAGCTAGTGTTAACCCTCGCCCTACGGGAGCTTTTTTCACCTACGCCCTACGGAAGGGGGGGGGGGGGCTGACAGTCCCCCCTGTTGACTTCCAAACCAAGCAACTTAGAGCAATGCGGTGAGTACCAGCATGTTGCCTGTCATGAGAGGAATCTAACAGTATGCGATTTTTAGGTTTCAGGTCAACGGATGACCTTCCAGGTCAAGTGAATGACCTCGGATTTACCTCGTCCAGAACAGCGATTTTACTCTTCAGAAAACCTCAAAATGAGAAATTGATAAATGTAAATAAAAAGGCATGTTGCCAGACCAGTTTTGGCTCAGAAATACAAAAAAGGTAATGATTTGTTCGTATCTTGTCTAAAAACGTAAAAAAAGTTATTAAAAAGTGACGTCATCAGTTTCTTACACTTAGGAAGCCATCACTCAGTCAAAAATGAAGATATTACTTTGAAATTTGGTATGGGTATTTTCCATACTTAGATCTCTCACATATATTCCGGTTTTTCTAATATCTTTGAAAATGTAATTTTTGGGTGGTCAAGAAACAATTTTTTTGAAAATCTGAGATTGCCATTTTAAAGAGAATGTCATTTTGTATCTTTGGTGAATTGCGTTTGCAATTTGCTTTAAAACTCTATTTTCTACGATTTGTCAAATATTTCTAATTTTTTACCAACATGACGTCATCAAAACGTCATTATTTCCCGAATTTCTCAACCAATTAAAAAAAAATGTGTACTGCCTACGTATAATTGCTGTAAACTCAGCTACCAAAAATTTCAGCAAGATGCACTGCATGTGTAAAAAGTTATTCAAGACAAACCTCAGGGGGGGCCTACAGGCCCCCCCCCCGCGTAGGGCGAGGGTTAATGATACGTAAAAGGTAGCGTCCAATTGCATCAAATGTTAGTTTTACACATTTTGATCGGGACGTCGTGAAAATAAAGCACGTCTTAGTTCAGTCAACGTGACTGGTGTGAGCCTCATTGACCCAGCGTTGACCCTAGGTAGTCGAGTAAAAAGCTTCTCTCGGCCCGAGCGGTCGAATTCAGCCACCACCTCGTCTCTAGTCATAGTGTTTGTACCTACTGCTGTAAAGTAATCGTTCAGGTCATCTGGTGTTAAATTTTCCGGTTGCTTTGTAGGTCCACGTTTAGGTGCAATTACATGTTGTTTAATTTCTAAAACAATGACGAGGATGTTGAATTGTGGACGCGGTTAGCTATATCTTCCCGACAGTCTTTGCGAATCGCCCGTTCAGTTAATGTGCTGATTTCCTGATACGCTGGATCGTTTGTTTCTTTAGCTCGTTTGCGCTGCTTCATCAGAGGCCAATTTCACAAAGAAGTTAGTAATTACAAATTTTTACAATTACAAACGCAAGAAAATATTGCAAACCTCACAAAAAGCTATTTCACAAACATTCGTGGTCTCTGAATTACCAATTGTAAAAACAAATATTGTTAACAAAAATGTTAGTAAGCAGAAAAGTTTGCAATCAAGAACGTTTGTATTAAAGCTTATGCTAATTACAAATTATATGATTGTTAAAGAGAATAGGTCACCTTGAAAGTTGTCTTGGAATTTGGCTATACGGGGCTATATCGAGCTGAAAAAAACGAATATGGCATTTGTTTGGACAATAGATGGATATCCGTCGAAAAAAATGGACATGTTTCTCCTTTCTCTTTCATGACCATACAAAACTTCATGACAATTATGACGTAATGCATATGGTAGCTTTGATATGGAAACTATTGCACACAATAACGACAGATTTTGGGTACGCAGGCTGCTTGTAACGTAAACAACCGTTGTGGGGACACGAAACAAGTTTCGGGCGCCCGAAACTTCTTCTTCTAAAAGGGGCCCACTTGTCCTGTTTCGAAATTACTTAGCGTAGCGAGGTAATTATTTCACCACAACCCGTTTTTCGATATCCTCTACAAATCTATCTCAGTTCAAAACCCCATGTTAAAGGTGAACTATTCCCTTTAACAAATTATTTAACAAATATTTACATTGTGTTTTTTTAATTCAAAATGAAATTAGTTATAGTGATAATTATCTTTTAATTGACATTTTATCGGAATGCAAACTCTGACGGTAAAAATAAATCTTGGTAAGCAGGATTTGCCCATTCACCGGGTGGCGGGGCATAACAACAAAACTACTCTCAAAAGAAAGATCGTTGAACTTTCTCGACCATTTTTCACCTAACGCCAACTTGGCCGATTTCCTACGGCGTAAAGGGTGAAGGTTCACTGCACAAGACATCATTGACCGCTGCAATTCTATCGCCATGTGATTTCTCTTCGCGGAGTCGCCCCTCACATTATAGCGCAATCGATAAGGTGCGCTGGACTTCAAAGCTGGAGATCACTGTTCGAATCTCTCGGGAAATAAAATCTTCGACAGCTATACCTATGTATAAACTAAACCATTACCCTAACAACCTCGGCAACGTAACAACCTCACCAAGAAAATAAACTCAGCAGCAAAACAACGTCAACTATCAATGCAGTTTCTGAAATTCAGAACCTCTGATGCACTGGAATTACAAGTTTGTAATTACAAACATTTACTCACTTCCGTCAACCTTCGAGGAATAGAACATGTGTAATTGCAAATATTTCTACAGACCATATCTTTGTAAACTAGTTTATAAATAGTCAATTGAGATTTACTTCCCTGAAGTTTCGTGAAATTCAAATTACAAACATGTGTACAAATTATTTGTAATTAAAAAAGAAAAATTGCAATTACAAACTTTTTTGCTTTGTGAAATTGGCCTCAGATTGAGTTTAGTTCTCGCAATTTCTGATGGGAGCATGTAAGTCTAACATTTAGTTAAAGGGAATGTTTCACCTTTGTATTGGTTTTGAACTGAGATAGCCATTATCTTTGGCCGTTATTGAAATGTCGAAAATACTAAGGTCATTTTCCCCCAGACTTAGCCGTTTTTAAGCAATTAAATTTATAGTTTGCAAAATGGGGTCTAGGCTAGTGCCGCCGCTGATTGGATGACAGGGACTTTTCCCGCCAATCCCACTTTGTTAGCCAATCAGCGCGGTCTATGGCTCAATAATGACGTCATCATCCCAAATTTAAAAACTTAATTTGTATAAAGCTAAGTGACTTTTCGAGAGATAAAAATAGCACCATTGTTTTCAGCAGCACGTACTTCATATTTTCGATTACAACCAGCATATATTTGACAACTTTCAGAAAGGTGAAACATTTCCTTTAAGCGTATTTGAGAAAGCCTCCCACTGCTGTTGACATGTTTCATTTTGTTTTACAACCATGTGCCATTCAATGTTCCTTACTGCAGCCAAAAACGCACCATTATCGACAGTTCGCCATCTCCGGCCAGTCCTGTCTGCGCCCTTTGTCTGCTGGCTCGGGGCACCCTTACTCTCACACGTACCCGACGGTGCACCAAGGGGTAGATGGGAAAAATGTGGCCGAAAGTCGTTTTCTTAGGAAGTAAGCGCAATATCGCCAAGTCATCCAGCATGCCCAAAGCTACTAACATTGCGAATATTTTGGTAGACTTCGGTTGACCTGAGGCAGTTTTTAGGGGGGGGGGGGGGCTTGAATGGGGAGACGATAGAGTGAAGCGAGACACATTGGGTGGACCTATTGCCATATATATGAGTGACACAAAGGATCAATTATGAGCTTACTAAGTGGGCTCACCAAACCGTTTATCCGCAATTGACTGGGTAAGGGGGGGGGGGCGTTTAACGCCCCCTGATGAACTTTCGTAATAGCTCAAAAACCAATGACGCTATCAACATGAAACTTAGGTTACCTTCTGCTACATCAATTGTACGTCTTCTGTGCAAAAATGAAGCAATTTTGTTTAGATATAGCGAAAAAATATAAAATTTAGATATAGCGAATTTAGTGACGTCACTACACACGATTTTGACGCAAACATCAGCTAAACTTTAAAAGACCGTACAAACGCCATATTTTGAACAAAATACAATCCAAAAAGTCAAAAGATAAATGACAAGGGCTACAACTTGGCTATATCGGATGTTTGAAAATTTTGTTTTTTACCCCCAAAATTAAAATGAAATGTGGAAAAGTGTCCACAAAATAACTTTTGTATTTTTCCTTCTTCTTAAAAATACTGTAATATATATCTGAGAACCACATATGGCCATTGGGTATTGGGCATTGGGCAACTACTATACCAAATGTAAAAGTTATATCACCATTTTTGACTGACTTATGACATCTAAAGTATGGGTAACTCATGACGTAATATTTTGAAATTACGTTTTGTTTTTGCTTTTAAGGACCAGATACAGGCTAATAAATGGTAGCACAGTATTTATGAGATAAAACTGGTTTAGGAACATGATTTTCCTATTTAAATATATCAATTTTAATTTTTGACCTTTTTGGCCCACGCCGGCACGGCGGGATGGGGTACGCCGGCACGGGCCCATTCATTTGAGCGCTAGTCCAATGAAAGCAAATATAAGCAAGAATCGTGAATGCCCTACGGTAGAGGACGCACGTAGCCAGGATTTCGTTCAGGGGGGGGGGCGGTGCCCCGAAAGGGCCCCTTCCCGAGCGTTGAAAGGGCCCCTTCCCAAGCGTTGAAAGGCCCCCCAACAAAAAAAAAACGCATGAAAAGGCACGTTACAAGGCTTGAAAATGCAGTATGGCAGGTATGGCATGGGCCATACCAACGTTTATGAGCTGGAGTTAGCAAACTGCCACATGAATTTTGGAACCAACGACACGAATTTGGAATCAGCTATACCAACTTGGAATATTTTTTAAGCTCAAGAACTGGAACTCTTAAACATATTGCGCCGCAGAGCGGCGCGACAATTTTGAGTATTATGCCCTGGGTTGCTTTCTCATCAATGCGTCGCATTGCGTATGGTGCGGACCGCTAAAATTGCTATATTGTGCGTTTAAAAGTGCGGGGAATAGGTGCTTAAATGAACTATTTTGCGAAATAATATAGAAAAATAGCAACATAGCACATAAATGCGCCGAGAAACTGACCGATTTTTTCCTAACCCGCATATAATTGAATTTGTAGTTAAATTGCGCCGCGGAGCTGCGCGAAAATTTTGAGTTTGATTCCCTGTAAAACTGTATGCTTACTGTTGAAAGGCCCAAGGTCCCTTCAGATCGTCTAGGGGCCCTTTCTGACCCTTTCTACGCCCTTCCGACCTGTTCAGGGACTCATCTAGGATCCGCAATGCGAAAAGACATGATGTGGAGTGGGTGATATATATATATATATATATATATATATATATATATATATATATATATATATATATATATATATATATATATATATATATATCTATCTATCTATCTATCTATCTATCTATCTATCTATCTATCTATCTATCTATCTATCTATCTATCTATCTATCTATCTATCTATCTATCTATCTATCTATCTATCTATCTATCTATCTATC